>JANHAO010023113.1:0-11989 GCA_026873985.1 Saraca asoca
TATTACTGGATATTTGCGGTAATGTGTTGTTTAATGTTAGAAACTTGTCTTTCCTTAATTAGAATGTGACCTTATTCATGCCAAGCGGCAAATGATCTATCATCTCTGATGATACTTACTTTTCCCTTTCTGTCTATACTTGCTTCACCGCTTAAGAACCAGAATCTATAACATTTCCTAATGGCAAGTTGGAAGTCGTAAAAATGGGTAATTGTTCTATTTTTCTATTTTTTAGTTTATTTTTATGAGGATAGGTCATTGTTTACTTTCATTTCCCCTTCATTTCTTTCTCCCAAACAAATCACAGAAGCTATTACTTTTCAGAATACAAGCAAGCGTTCTAATTTCTAATCTCGCTTTTGCTGTGTATGTCTTCTGGGAACTCAAAATTGTATGTGCAGGCCAATTGAACACGGCATTACATGCTGGCTTAGCCAGTGATCTTTGCCACCTCAATTGAATTGTGTGCGAAGGACTCTAAACCTTAGGAACATGTTCTGTTTGTTTATCATGTCCAGGAAGGTTCAGGAATGCCTGACTTCAATTGCCAACAACTATTGGTACTATCATGAACTACTAAGAATTTCTGATTCTTAGCCCAGAAAAACAGAACCAAATAATGTATATTCCACAAATTAGGTCGTGCGCGTTTCAAGGATATGACTGTAATAACTTCTGCATACTCAACCAAATAGTTTCTTTCTTAAAAGGACCATGTTCCCATCTTTATTCGAAAAGAATTTCTGTTGATACGTATTTTTATTTTTATTTTTTTAATTTACATATCAAAATATTATTGTTGTAAATATTTTCGATAAAGAATGACTTTTAAAGCAAAAAATCCAGTCTAACCAGAAATGATTTGTAACTTCTGTTGTCAACAAAGTTTCCCTTTCACGTGAGCCAACTACTTCAACTGTAGTCACAGGTTGATGGCAATGGTTCAACTGTATTAGCAACCACCCCAACTAAAGCAATACTGCTTGCACTTCAGTTTTTTGCCTATATTCCATCGGTCCTCTGGTTATAACAAGAAAATTGATTTTTTTTTTTTCTAAAGAAGGTGAAGCAAATATTCTTAAAAATAAGCTAAAGTAGACAGTTAACTTAATAATTTTTGTTCAATATGTATTGTTTTGATATTGTACAATTGATCATTACTTTTCTATCTAAACAAATAATCAAAGTGATACCAGATAATCCAATTTTTTAATATCTAGAAATTTCATTCTCTTATTTTCTTTAAGCATTTTGACCACCTTATAAAAATTATCACTAAATTTTCTTTTAAAGGAAAAATATCATACCAAATGGAATAAGTTATACATTCAAAATCTCATAATTATAACAACTCATTATCTTTGTCAAAAACTAATAATTTTCCATAACAAACATGATAAAAGTTGACAAGTTCTAAGTTTGTCATAATACTAATTATGACTATTCATTATCTTAAGAAACTAATAATTTTCCAAAACAAAAATGATGAAAATTGAAAAGTTCTAACTAGATTCTAACTTTGTTCTTAACTGACAGCATCTATTGGTTGTCAGTAAGTGGCAATTGTGGTGTCATGTACTCCTGTCTATCACAGAAGCAGCTTGTATTTTCAGACTCTTCCTTCGTCTAAACAGACCAAACTTTGGTCCCTTGAAGCTTCTTCTCATCGCAAGAAACCCCAACTTGGCCTTATTTGTTAATTGCTCATATCTACCCCCAGCCCTCCAACCATAAAAAAAAATAGCATATTAAAACATTCCATCAAGAGGAAGAAAACAGTTTATGGTGACAAAATTAAAGTAAAGAATAACCGTTCAACAAGTAGTTCAAATTGTATCAACCTTAATTTTAATGTTAAGATTAGGAGTTATAAAATATTGTAGGATATTTATAAGATTTTAAATTATGTTCAATTTACCCGAAAAAAATCAAAATAACGTTAATAACAATTTAAAATGATTTATGCCATGTAATAAAGCTGTTTAGAATTCAAAAGCATAGTCTTAAAATTATGATGAATTAAATTAGCCTCAATTAAATTTTCTTAGACTAAAAAGGTACAGCCACGGGAACGGATCTTCTTGGGGCGGTATTTCGCGGGATCCAAAGTTAACTAATTTTTAAATGTCCAAACTGAAAATTTCATATATTCCTATTTTGATATTCTTCTTTTCCCAAAATGTGAAGAATAAAACTCGTTACAAATGGCAAAGTGGAAAGCGTATATAAAATGGTCACCACAAAATGGCCTCGCCATTGTAAGCACCTCCTTTCTAAGCTCTGGACACCGAAATTCATGCTCTCACAGCCAGATCAATCTCCTTCTCTCTCTCACTAGGGTTTCGCCTAATCATAATCCTTTTTCTGGTTCCAACTATTAATTGCGCGGTAATCCGATTTCTCTGCTTCTTCCATATTTTTCCAATCCTACAAACACAACAATTTTCTGTTAGTGATCATTGTGATTGCTTTATTATTATTATTATTATTAATGTTGCCTACTTTTTTCTTCAGAAATACATGGAGAATTAAGGTGTTAACAGGGAAATGTTGCATGTTTCTGAAACGAATTTCTTAAGAAATGTAAATATCCTTTATGGGGAATGTGCTATGAAAACTTACTCGATGCAAATTAGATTTCTATGTTCTTTGTTTGGGTAAATGTTACTGATAATTTTTGCCTTCTGGGATTTTATTCACTTTTGCTCCTATTAATGCAGATTTCTGGAAATTCAATATCTTGGGATTTGAAGCGAGCTACATTTGGAGGGAATTTGGCTTGTTTCTGATGCGGGACGATGATAATTAGTCTTTGAGTTACCCAGTTAGGTAATGGATTCAGCGAGGAGTTGGTTTCAGAAGTTTCAACCACGTGAGAAAATGAGGTCAGCATCAAAGAAGAAGGATGGATTAGATGGAGGCAAAGAAGATTCAAATTCGTCAGTAGATGAAGAAGCTCTTTCCAATGTCACAAAGCAGAAGGTTGCCGCAGCAAAGCAGTATATTGAGAACCATTACAAGGAGCAAATGAAAAGCCTTCAGGAAAGGAAGGAGCGGTATGATTTATATGATCAATGCTGATAATAGGTTGGCTTTACTATTGATATATGAAAATGAAAATATGAAGTAATCACACTTAATTATCTTGACATCACTTGAATTAAATTTGTGAGCATCCTCTGGCACTCCTCTCCTGTCATCTTCTTATATGCAAAAGAAGCAGTTTGTGTTTTTGTTCACAGGGTGTCACATGCCACCTTTAGTTCCTGCTTTTTTTAATATATACCCTTAGCTTCATTTATTATATTTTTTTAAATACTACAAGTGACATTAAGGAATAATATTGAAATATAGCCTATCATTAGAGTTGAAATTTATGTAGGCTGCTTGTGACAAATCACCTCCGCGGTGATACATGGTTGGCTTGTCTGATACCTCACTTTCTTATAACAGTCGAACTACCTTGGAAAAGAAGTTGGCTGATGCCGATGTCTCTGAGGAAGATCAAAACAACCTGCTTAAATTTTTGGAGAAAAAGGAAACGGAATATATGCGGCTTCAGAGGCATAAGATGGGTGTTGATGATTTCGAGTTATTGACTATGATTGGAAAAGGTGCATTTGGGGAGGTATGAGTTGCATATGTATGGTGTGACATTACTGAATATGCTTTCTTCTAGTTGGCTTTCTTTATCATTGTCCCTTTTTATGTTTCCATGTCCATCAGAATTTAGGGATTGCTCACAAATGATTCTCTCTCTTCTTCTTTTTGTGCCTGCTTCCTTTTCTAGCAGCAGTGTGAATGCTGCCTAATTTTTTAGTTTGGTGCAGGTTAGAGTCTGTAGGGAAAAGACAACAGGTAGTGTATATGCAATGAAAAAGCTAAAGAAATCAGAGATGCTTCGTAGAGGCCAGGTTTATATTGATTTGTCAAGCTAGATTTTATTATTCCAGAGAGATCAAGTTCAATGTCTTAGTTTAATGAGAATAGCATACTAATTCCCAATTCTCTTGATGTTTTTAGGTAGAACATGTTAGAGCTGAAAGGAATCTCCTTGCGGAGGTTGACAGCAATTGCATAGTCAAACTCTACTGCTCTTTCCAGGATGATGACTTTCTATATCTTATTATGGAGTATCTACCAGGTGGGGATATGATGACTCTACTGATGAGAAAGGATATCTTGACTGAAGATGAAGCTAGATTTTATGTAGGAGAAACAGTTCTGGCTATTGAATCTATACATAAACACAACTATATCCATAGGTATGTATAGTTAACTTCCCTTTACAGCACATTCATTCAGTTATTGTATTTTGGGTTCTAATGGATCTGCCACAAATTAACTTAAAAAAACCCACTATTAGAATTACAATTCTCATCAAGATTGATTTCCACATCATTTCAATATGATATGAGACTGAAAACTATTTGATGTATGAAAACTAATTTATTTGTCTTTTGAGTCTATGTACACTTATTTGTTTGCAATAAAAGCAACCTTAGTCAACTGTACAGTAGACGCTAATCTGTTCAATATTTCGTATTGCAGGGATATTAAGCCTGATAATTTGTTACTTGATAGATATGGACATTTGAGACTATCAGATTTTGGACTATGCAAACCGTTAGATTGTAGTACACTTCAAGAACAGGACCTCTCTGTAGGTCAGAATGTGAATGGGTCTACACAGAATGATGAACGCTCAGCACCAAAACGTACGCAACAAGAACAACTACAACACTGGCAAAAGAATAGGAGGACACTTGTAAGTTTACTGTTATTATTTATCACTCTCATTCATTTTTAGCCTTATTTCCTATGTGTGTTTCAGATAATTTTTTTTCTTTTTCTACTCTGGCTGTGAGTATGCTTGTTACTATAATATGTAAACATTTCAGGCTTATTCTACTGTTGGTACACCAGACTATATTGCTCCAGAAGTTCTTCTGAAGAAAGGATATGGAATGGAATGTGATTGGTGAGCTTTTTACATGTGATTTTTTTGGCTTGTTAGCTGAATTAGATTCACTTTTGCACTTTGTGGCAAGTAAACTGAGCACAAATGCCATGTCCCATAGCATCTAAGTTTATTCTTTTCATTCAATTCATGGTGATCGTTTCAAAAGGCAGCAACTTGCAACCTAGTTTGATACTCAAATTTTATATTTCTTACTCAGGAGGCACTGTTTGGGACATTTTCCTCTCTTTAGCTATTTTTTTATTTTTTATTTTTTCAAATGTTACAAAACATATTGGTTTTTGATTCATTCATATTGAATGTAAAGATGAACTATAATAATTTTAGAGTTACACATTATTCTGACAAAAGTGTGGTTGGTATAAAATTCACAGGTGGTCACTTGGAGCTATTATGTATGAAATGTTGATTGGATATCCACCTTTTTATTCTGATGATCCAATGTCAACTTGTAGGAAGGTAATCTTTCAGATAGGAATGTTGACTGACACAAAACATTTTGAGAGATTTGGTTTTCCTTCTGTAATCCATTGCAAAAAAGCTATCACGGTCCATTATATCTGTGCAGTTTTCTGTGAATCTTGGAATCTTTCTTTGTAGTCTTCATCATATCCTCCATTCTGATGTCAAATTGATAGCTTAATTGTTGAAATTCTGCAGAGTTTGTGCTCCTACTTTTTTTGGGGGGAACTGTATAACATGATACTTAAGATAGCTTGGGTTTGGCCATAATGGGTTTGATGACATTGTGGCTTGTTGACCTGAATTATGCTGTGCTCAATGATTCTAAATTACTTTGACCATATCCTTAACTGAACAGTTCATAAAACACGGAGTTACAGAGGTTTTCTAAATTTTTGTAGTGTATGCTAAATTTTTTTTTTCCTGTTTCTTGCAGATAGTTAACTGGAAATCTCACTTGAAATTTCCTGAAGAAGTAAGCCTATCTCCTGAGGCTAAAGATCTTATAAGCAAACTTTTGTGTAGTGTCAACCACAGGCTGGGATCAAATGGCGCAGATGAAATAAAGGTGTTGAATGGTGTGTCCTACTTTAAGAATTTATTACATTATATATTTGGATATAGGGGTCACCTTCCTGCTGTATTCCTGTTCAGGATCATCCATTCTTCAAAGGAGTCGAATGGGATAAGCTATATCAGATGGAAGCAGCATTCATTCCTGAGGTCAAGGATGAGTTAGATACTCAAAATTTTGAGAAGTTTGAAGAGGTATTGGGACCTTCAGTTCCTTGCATATTCTATCTAGCTACTTATCTCAGGCCATTCATCTTGTTCATTGTACCTTTGTTCATGCTGCTTTGCAGTCTGACTGCCAGACTCAACCCTCATCAAGAGCTGGTCCCTGGAGAAAGGTAATGTTAGGTGTATGCTTATCTGTTTTGAACTTTTCACCAAGCTATTTGTATAATTAGCGTGTGTTACCTCTTGTTGGGTGCTATGTTGATGGGGCAGTGTGTTGTTTCTGTTCAATTAGTGCATTGTATTGACAAGATATGGAAGAGCCATGAGTATATATTAGTTGTCATTGTATGAACTACTTAACCTGAATTTACATTGTATTTCTGCTGTTCTGGAAAGTAGTTTTCTTTCGACTTGGCTGCTGGAATGTGTTTTAGTTGGGATATAGATATACTGAATAGATGGTAAGAGGCTTTTCAGCAATAGGCAGAACCATGGTAGTAGGAAATATGGTGCAGAGCGTTGGCTATCAAACTTGTTAGGGGTTCATATATCAGAAGTTTTCATTTGTTCTATTCACTTTTCAACAAATTTTGGATTTCAAACTGAGGCGAACAAATTCTTAAAGAAGCTTTGGAGTTTGGACTATGACATGTTATGAATGTGTTTTTCCCTGAACTGAACTCTAATACAGCTTCATGTTATGGCTCAACTAGTTGCGTGTATTTGTATGGCTTGCGAAAACAGATACGAGGGTCATGCTAGAGTGAGCATTGACTTTCGTGGCTTAGGTTTTCCTAGACTTGAGTGAAAGTCAAGTCTCAATTTGAAGTCACAGGAAGTCTTGTCCACCTTTTTATTAAATGCTTCCCCAAACTCCGCTTGCTGGTTATCGTCTCAAAGGCCGATGTCTGTGAAGAACTGTTCTGATATGATATTTTCTTATCATGCTATGTATTTTTTCTTTCATTCTTCTTTTGTCTTATTTATGGGACTATTTTACAGATGCTCTCATCTAAGGACATAAATTTTGTTGGATACACATACAAGAACTTTGAAATTGTCAATGACTATCAAGTTCCTGGGATGGGTACATCTCTCTCTCACTTTCTACTCATGCATTATAAATTTATCATGTTAGTTTGTTACATTTAAGACTGTCTTCTCGGAAGTTCATGATTGCTGTTCTTTTGCATTGATCTCCGTTTGCCTTGTAGCTGAACTAAAGAAGAAAGGCTCCACATCAAAGAGGCCATCCATCAAGTCACTTTTTGGTGGGTTGTTAGCCCTTCTTGACCTTTTATTGCTTGAAAATTTTTCCCCTTTCTGGCATATCTTCAGTAGTGTTGTTTTACACATTCCTTTCCATTGATTACTTTCTAACCATAAGCGTGTTCCTCTAATCAAACTCTGGTGGCATTTGACAGAGAACGAGTCAGATGAGGCAGAACCTTCAGATGCGTCCACCAGCAATCAATCTCCTCAAGGAAGCTTTCTAAATCTCTTGCCACCCCAACTGGAAATATCTCCAAGCCAGAAGGATTCCTCTTCTTAACAAGCCGATCTCTTTATCAATTCACTGAGATAGTATAAGAGCCATAACTCATGCCAACATCATTTTGACTCTGCCAATTTTTTACCATCACTCTTGATGCTATTCCATGTTTGGATTATTTTGTTCTTGCCCACATTAATGGTTAATTGATACTTTGATTGCTTGCTTGAGCCAAAAAGCTGAAGAAAGTGCCGTGCCTGGAAGCAACTAACGTAGCATCAAGCCCGCCTGACCCAAATATTTGAATTGTACATCTCTTATTCTGTTGTTTGTCAATATTCAACATACACTGTAAGCAGATACCCAATGTATATTCATATCTTGATTAAATTAGTGATAGCAAATCATTTGTTTGAGTTCCATTTACCTGTTATGTTTTTTTAATTATTTCTTATCTCAAATACTACAAATATTCGCACTCCAATTTTTTTTTTTACTTGGACAACTTTGGTATTTCATTTTGATGTTAATTTCTTTCAATTTTTATGACTTAATCAAGGTTGAATAATGAAGCTAGCATGCCATATAATAAAACATTTCTGCTTTCAAAGATTAAAGGCAACAGTCCCAATTTGTCTGCTTTGTATGTCGTTTAGTTATAATATTGCATCCTTTCTAAGATATTTAGGTGAAGTATATGATTGCTATAAAACTGACACTTGTGATCATATTAGAATGATTTCCCTCAACTTCTCATTGTTTTAACATCAAATCATTGCAATTATAAGATTATGCTGACCAAGTTTGGTTAACATATATAAATCGGACGGCGGCAAGTTAACGAGGGAGATTGTGTGGCTGTAGTAATAGTACTTTCAGCATTCATCTAGATTCCCCTATGACTCTCTCCTGGCTGTGCTTGACCATTAAACTTTGCTTTATAACCTTTTTATAGAAATAAAAAAAAAATCCAAAAGTTTTTATTACAATTTTGAAGAACGAAATTACAAATTTTTATTTTTTTTTATGTATAATCAAAATTCGTACACTTTTATAATATTTTATAAAAAATAATAAAATTTTATATAAAAAATTGTAAATTTTATGAAAGCTCACCATTACAAAACTCTTAATTTTTTGTATAAATCTAGACTTACTATAAATTTGATCCGCTGACATTACATTTATAAAATCTATTAATGCAAATACTTCTTATATTTATTGTTATGTATATATTTTTTTAATTTCATTATAAATCAAGTATGTGCAAAACAAATTTCTCGTTTGACTATTTCCCTTTATTTACACTGTTATTCTATATCTTTTGCATTGTAATGGTACCAAGTTATTTTTTTTAAAAAAAAAAAATAACACAAATGAATAATTTAAGTGATATAAGTTTTTTGTCTTAAGATTAAAGGTATGAGGAGAGTCAGGTGTTTTTAAATTTTTAAATTTTATCATTTGCTTTTATATTACAAAAAAAAATCAAAATTAAAATAACAGTGGCCAGATATTTTTTGAACGCACACAACAGACTTCTAGAAGGTATTAGATAACTGATTTTTATCCAATCAATAATTTATGGAGGCATTTGTTTTTCAAACTGACTCAGCGGTTCTTATACTTGGATATATTTTTTTTTTGTTTTTTTATTCCGTGGCCCACAGTATGATAATGCACATAACAACCTTGCAAATTCAATTATTGCGAATTGGCGCTCTTCTATTATCAAGAGCTTCAATTTAATGATAAATAATAATAATAATAAAAAGAATGATAATAACATTTATATATAAAAATTAAACTCCCATATTGGCTTGATAAAATAACCCGAAGAACGGTTGTTTGCCTCCACGTTCAACAATAATAAACTAACGTATGAACATCACTTTCACTTAAAAGGTTGCTTAAATACTTATTATTGTATCAGCTACAAAAATAACTAGACGGTAGCTATCTACAGCGATGCTAAAAATCACTATAAGTCTAAATTAAAAAATTATGTTAATTTGAACAATTACAATTAATTATTTCTATTTTATTAAGTTGCTATTTAAAAAATGATACAACTTATTAAATGGATATTTATTTAATATATTGAGATATGTTGAAACAATTGGAGACATGGATCCAATAGAATTACTCAGAACATTAATATCAACACTTTGACAAGATTAAAAGCGTCAGTCCACTTATGAACAAGTTGTTTTTATACTATTATTATAATAGTATTCAAGACATTATTATATAATGGTGGTTGCTCCTTCTCCATCACCATAGTAAGACAAATTAAAACGTCCCTCTCCTTATTAGCATACCTCAAACAGTTAAGCCTTCATAAGTTCAAATGACTAATGCTTAAAAATCACTAACTTAATCAATAATAGAAAAAATCACTACCAAATCGACGTGTAATATTTAGCTTCTTGCCTCTCATCTTCTTCTACGTGTCTTGACTATGCCGGCCATTTTCCTCCAATTGAATTGGCAAACCACAAAAAATTGTTATGTCAGCAACTTCACCTTTAAAAGTCATATCTTCTCCTCCTTGAAACTCCCCTTTCTCACTTTCCAGCACCTCCATTTCTACTTTGTCTTTCTATTCAAATTTTCTCTCATTTTCTTTTAGGAGCATATTCATAGAGTCTTTTTGCTTCTATAATGAAAGTGGGGTTTGAAGTTGTTCATGGAAATTCAAACATGATTAGACCCCATATGCATGAGTCTTGGGACTACCAAAGTATTGGGTTTTCAGCTCCAACTTCTTCAAACCCATTGTCAAAGCCAGCAGCTGAAAACCACTGCATGAACTCAGCACAGAATGAGCTCTCTGACTGGGTGGAGCATATTAGCAGACAACTTGTGGATGATTTACCAGAAACCACTACAGAAAACTTTCAGGGAAATATCCAAGCGAGGGCTTCCCAGGAAAACTTTTTTCCTTCACTTTCACCCAATAACTTCAACCCAAGAACACCCACATGGAGAAGCACCCAATATGATGGCTCTAGCAATATTGAACTTCAAAGCAGCAATTTTGAGCTCGGCATTCAAACAAACACTTCAGATCAAAGCCAAAATAATCATGGGTTAAACTTAATAACCCTTCTCATGGAATGTGCAGTGGCAATTTCTGTTGATAACCTTGGTGAGGCTCATAGGATGTTACTTGAGCTAACCCAGATGGCCTCACCATACAAGCCATCTTGCGCTGAGCGCATTGTTGCCTATTTTGCTAAGGCCATGTCCAGCAGGGTCATGAACTCTTGGCTTGGGATGTGTTCACCTTTGATTGATCACAGAAGCTTTCATGCTGCATTTCAAGTGTTCAACAATATTTCCCCTTTCATAAAGTTTGCTCATTTCACCTCCAACCAAGCCATCCTCGAGGCAGTCCACCGCCATGATAATGTTCATATCGTTGACTTAGACATCATGCAGGGGCTACAATGGCCAGCCTTCTTCCACATCCTCGCCACCCGGATGGAGGGCCCGCCACGTGTTCGAATGACCGGCATGGGAGGTTCCATGGAGCTCCTAGTTGAGACTGGAAAGCAGCTCTCCAATTTTGCCAAAAGGCTTGGAATGTCATTTGAATTCCACCCAATAGCAAGAAAGTTTGGGGAAATTGATGCTTCCACGGTGCAAGTAAGGCCTGGTGAGACACTAGCAGTGCATTGGTTGCAGCACTCCTTGTATGATGCAACTGGAAATGATTGGAAAACACTGAGATCTCTTGAAGAACTAAAGCCAAGAATCATCACTTTGGTAGAACAAGATATTTCACATAATGGGTCTTTCTTGGACCGTTTTGTCAGCTCTTTGCATTATTACTCAACCCTTTTTGATTCCTTTGGAGCATATTTGCCTAGTGAGGACAATAGCAGGTACCTTGTAGAGCATGGCTTTCTTTCTAGGGAAATCAACAACATATTAGCCATTGGTGGGCCTGCAAGGAGTGGTGAGGACAAGTTTAGGCAGTGGAGGAGTGAGCTTGGAAGGCATTGTTTTGTGCAGGTTCCAATGAGTGCTAATTCAATGGCTCAAGCACAGTTGATATTGAACATGTTTTCACCAGCAGCTCAAGGTTATAGTCTTGCTCAGGTTGAAGGGACATTAAGGCTTGGATGGAAGGATACTAGTTTGTATACTGCTTCTGCATGGACCTGTACTAGTTCTAGGTAGCTTAATTAATATCTCCATGTATTCTGAGATTTTTTTTTTTGCCCCCCCGGGGGGGGGGGGGGGGGGGGGGGGTTAGGGAATTTAAGTGGGGGGTTTTGTCTTTGGGGTGGCCTAATGGGGAAAAG
>JANHAO010023114.1:0-11991 GCA_026873985.1 Saraca asoca
AAGAAAATCCTGAAAACAAAGTTGGAGGCGAGAAAAGGAGCATGGGCCGATGAGCTACAGACGGTATTATGGGCATATCGAACAACCCCTTGCAGTTCGACAAGGGAAACCCCCTTCTCGATGGCCTACGGGTGTGAGGCGATGATTCCCGCTGAATTCGAAGTCGCGACGCAGCGAAGGATCACCTTCGAAATGGAAGAAAATGATCAATTGCTCGTCGCAAGCCTAGACCTCATGGAGGAAGCAAGGGAGAAAGCAAGTCTCAGGGTCGTCGCTCGGCAGCAGTACATTGCAAGACACTACAACCGGAGGGTGCAACTTCGAAAGTTTAACCCGGGAGATCTTGTTCTATGCCTTGTCCTCCCTGCAGCGCGCAAAGCAAGCGAAGGAACGTTAGGAGAGATTCTTAAAAAGAGAATAATAATTATAATAATAATGGAAACATTCAAAGACAAATTAATTAATTAATAATAATATAATAAAATAATGAGTTAATAAATAAAGTGAAATAATATTAATAATATCAAAATTTGAGTGAAATAATAGTACACTTAAATTGTGATGATAATCATTAAAATGATTGGTCGAGATGTTGGTAAGATGTTTTCATGGCAGTCACAATCAAACAAAATATCGATCTTGACATATGTTATCAATTTTATTAACAAATTTAAAGACAAATAAGTAAAGGGATGAAATTGAATTAAATTGAATTTAAAAAAATTAAAAATAAAAATTAAATAAAGATCAAATTTTAAAAAATTTACATCTATTAGAGATTAAAAAAGTGCCTTAATCTAGAAATATAAATTTAAGCTCATTCACCAATATTTTTTTTAAAAAAAATATATGATGATATGGATTAAATATTTTTCATATTATGCTTATATTCAATTTTGTGATGTAATTGAGTTTAGTTTAGGAGAGATTCTTTGTTCAATTATTGTTTATTTTGTCTATTGGTAATAATGATATTTATAATTTGTATATATAATCATAAAATGATATTTTTTTCCTTTGAATCGACACATTTCTTCTGTCTTGAAAGATACAGCATTGAATTGATGCATATGACGTGATATGTTTTTATATTGGCGATACTAAGTAAATGTTCGTATTCCTCATCCGTTTCATTTTGGTGACCAAAGAAACCGAAAAGTTTCGGCCGTTTTGATTATATTCTGAGCATATTTTATTCCATATGTCTAAGGATAGAGTTGTCAAAATGAATTGAACCCGTCGGATTAACTCGTCCCGTTATATAAATGAATTGGGTTGAGTTGAGATTTTCTCAGCCCGTCCAATTGATGGGTTAGCCCAATCCGCCCCGTTTAATGACAAGTTGATGCGAGTCAGAGGATAGGTCGGGACGGGCTAGCCTATTTTGATAATTTTATATGTTAAAATATGTTGGACTTATTGAGTTGATCTGTTCCGTCATACAAATGAATTGTGTTGAGGTTTTTTCAACCCGCTCAATTGGCGGGCCAGCCTACCCTATCCCGTTTGATGGCGAGTCGGGGCGGATCGACTCATTTTGTCAACTATATTTAAGGATGTAGTTTATGAGTTTTTAAACTTTAAGAAGATAATTTATCATTCAGTGTAAATTTTGATGATGTAAAATATATTTTATCCATTTTCTTAATAATTAAAACCCAGCTAATGTTTGAGACAATCTATTCATGTGAGCCCAAGCTAAGTGCCAAAGAGGCCAAGGAAAGTTCACTGCCTCTAAATAACAAGGGGGTAAAATGAAAATAATCCGATAGTTTATGATTGACGAGAAAAAAAAAAAGGAAAACTCCCTCACCTTTAAAAGTTGACAATTTACTACTCCAACTTTACACATGGTCCAATTTACCCACTTTTAAACTTGAGAGCATTTTGCACATCACCCCCACTTGAAAATGGTTATTTGCATTTTACCTTAATGAGGATCAGAATTTTTTTTAGGTACAAGAAGATTAAAGTTTATAAATGAGATTTTGGCAGAGAGTAGCATTCCAACTTACAATAAAAAAAATTTTAATTTCCATTGTAGTATTAAAAATCTGAGTATCGTCATTTTTTATTTTTTTGATAAATTTTTTTAATTATAATCCTGAGATGTTACAATCTCAAAAATAGTTTTTGATTTGTCAACATGATAACGAGACTAAAATAGATTTTTTCCTGCTTGATTCTCAAAATTGGCATCATTTGAGCTACCTTTCTTACAATAAAAATGATCTTTTAGGAAAAAAATGAGGAAGGGAATCCATTGCTTTCAATTAGATAACATCAAAAGATGTTTCAACGGCAAAAGCCTAGCAAAATACTAGAAGAATCTACAACTAGTCAAATAGTGCATGCTTGCCGTCTAAACAATTGAGAATTTATATAATCCTCTTATAATATATGTTCTTGCTTTTATTTAATAAGAAGAAGATAATTATTAATTTTTTATTATATATATTAATTTTATAAAATTCATGTACATTAAAATTTATATTTTTTAATTTTTAAAATATAAAGATTATAATTGTATCCTTAGATTATTACCCTAAACCCTAGAGTAATTACACGCACAAAGTAATTCTCCCATCCAATACCTTTTTTGTTCGGATCTCATAGGAGTGTTAAACGGATCAGTCTGCGCGAATCGGATTTGATCCGTGCGGATGCGGGCCTAAACGGACCAAGCCCGTTTAGGCTCGCATTTATGCGGACCAACTTTTACTTGGTTCAATCCGTAAAAAAATATGGACCGGTCCACATGGTCTGCGGGTTTTAAGCTAATTTAATGTCAAATTAGCCGATCCGTATAAATGCGGGCCTAAACGGACTTGGTCCATTTAGGCTCGCATTTAAACAGACCAATTTTTACTTGATCCAATCCGTAAAAAAATACATACCGATCCACAAAGCCTGCGGACCGACAGTCCGTTTAGCATCCCTAGATCTCAAATCCCAATATAATACAAACGAATAAGTCACCCACCCAAGACAAAGAAGAGACATCCTTGCCTATGTGACTTTAAAAACCTCAATAAAACATCACGTCCTCCAAACGAACAGCGCAAGAACAATTAGAAAATGCCCTCCATTGTCTTTTTCAGGTTACATCACTACCCCCATGATGCTTTATTTTAAAGCTTTCTATTAGTTTTTAGCCATTCATTTTCTTGTACCCGTTGGCCATTCATTTTCTTTTATAGATAAGAGAGAAGATTTAATTTATACTGATTACATTTTGTCTGAATTCTTTTCACTTTCATTTATTCCCATACATATGAAGATATAAATTTAAATTGAGAGTTTGCATCAGGCAAATTCTTTCACCATTAGGATTTAACTTTTTAAAACTGTATTTTATAATTTGAAAGATAAAATGTAACACTATAGTTTTTTATAAAAAAAAAATTAATGATCTAGAATTTGATAAATAATAAATCATTAGATGGCGGTCCAATGATAAGGAGCTTAATTAGTATTTTGAAGATTTTATATTCAAATCATTTTGTGATCAATAAAAGAGTAAAATCATTTTTTTTGTATGTATCTTTAAAATTTAAATACATGACTAAAACGTTATTTTAGTCCCTTATATATATAATTTTTTTTAATTTAATTCATATTTAATTTTTATTATTAATTTAATTTTTAACAGATTTAATTTTCTTTGATCAAGTATTTTTGTCTATTTATTTCACAATTTATTAAATATAATGATAATTTAAAATTTTAAAATTTTATATGTCACTAAATATTTGTATGAATACTACATATAACTTATATAAGAAGATAAAATATTTATATAGATTGAAACAATAGGTATCAAATAATAAATAAATAAAATTCAAATAATTATCTTTCATTCTTATTTTTTGAATTAAAGTTACAATTATAGGATGGAGTATTCTAAGTAAGTATTAGAAAATAAAAATAAAAATTAAACAAGAAGCAAGTTAAAAACACTTCTACCTACCCACCCTACAATAGTGTTTTAGTCCAAATATATTTATTGTTTCACAATTCATATCCAATGTTCATGCTTTGTCATGATAAATACTCTGAAAAAATGCACTAAAAAAGTCTAATACCTCTCTATCCCTCTTCTTTGGTCAATGATTTAACATTGCAACACATGAGCTGAGCCCTTATTACCTTCCTTGTTTCCTTCACATTCTCTGTCTGTATTTCACAACACAATGACTATGGAGCCGAACCCAACATCAGATCACATTCTGGATTGCTGGCTTGAAGACACAGTTTTGTTTTTTCCTTCTTTGGATGATCCCTACAACTCCGTCGGCGATATCCGAGAATATCAGTTGTGGGGTCATGGACAAGAAGACACAGACCAACACAATATTAATGCTGCCGGTGCTGCTTCTCCCACCGCAACGGCCACCACCACGGCCGCCACTGCCGTTAGTGCTATCACAACACTAGCTGAGCCATACGGTTCAAGCAACTCACCATCTTTGGATTCGTCGAAGAAGCGAAAAGCCTCTCATGAGATGAAACCATCAGAAAACCAAAAACAGAAGAAAAATCACAGCCGAGCAATGACTGAAGCTGAAAATCATGGTGATTCGGTTGTTGAAGGAACAACAACGGCTAAAAAACTTTCTGGAAACAAGAAGGGTGGTTCTAAGGCCAACGGAAATAACCATAATAACGGTAACAACCAGGAAGGCAGGTGGGCGGAGCAGCTGCTCAACCCTTGTGCAGCCGCCATTACCGCTGGCAATCTGAACCGAGTTCAACACCTCTTATATGTTCTCCACGAGCTAGCCTCTCCGACCGGCGACGCCAACCACCGTCTCGCCGCACACGGCCTCGGAGCACTGACCCGCTATTTATCCTCTTCCACCCCTTCCTCAGCCACCACCGCCTCCTGCGGGCCTGGTACCTTTGCTTCTGCCGATCCACAGTTCTTCCAACGTTCTCTTCTCAAGTTCTATGAGGTTAGCCCATGGTTCTCTTTTCCTAGTAACATTGCAAATTCTTCAATTCTCCAGATTCTAGCCGAAGAACCCAATAGCTCACGTACTCTTCACATCCTTGACATCGGAGTCTCTCATGGTGTCCAATGGCCGACGTTTCTCGAGGCCTTGACCCGCCGGCCTGGCGGGCCTCCTCCACTCGTCCGCCTCACGGTGGTGGCCGCCTCCGCCCAAAATGACCAAAACTTGGAGACCCCATTTTCAGTAGGTCCACCGGGTGACTACTGTTCTAGACTCCTTGGTTTTGCCAAGACCATGAATATCAATCTGCAGATTAGAAGAATTGATAATCAGCCATTACTGGAGCTAGATGCACAAATAATTGACGCATCCCCGGATGAAAACTTGATTGTTTGTGCACAATTTAGGCTTCACCACTTAAATCATAACACTCCTGATGAAAGAACTGAATTTCTGAGTGCTTTGAGAAAAATGGAGCCTAGAGGGGTGATATTGTGTGAGAACAACATGGAATGCAGCTGCAACACTTGTGCGAATTTCACTGTTGGTTTTTCCAGAAGTGTGGAGTTTTTATGGAAGTTTCTGGATTCAACAAGCTCTGCGTTCAAGGGCCGGGAAAGCGACGAAAGGCGGCTGATGGAAGGGGAGGCTGCAAAGGCATTGATAAATCAGAGCGAGATGAATGAAGGAAGAGAGAAATGGTGTGAAAGAATGAAGGAAGCCAGGTTTGCGGGGGAGATATTCGGAGAGGACGCCATTGATGGAGCTAGAGCTTTGTTGAGGAAGTATGACAATAATTGGGAGATGAGAGTGGAAGAGAACAATGCCAGTGTTGGACTGTGGTGGAAAGGGCAGCCTGTTTCATTCTGCTCCTTGTGGACATTGAATGGGAATGAGTATGGCGGATCAGGCTCGACGTTGGTTGCCCGGATTTAGGTTACTCCGGCCA
This sequence comes from Saraca asoca, assembly GCA_026873985.1. Taxonomy (NCBI): domain Eukaryota; kingdom Viridiplantae; phylum Streptophyta; class Magnoliopsida; order Fabales; family Fabaceae; genus Saraca; species Saraca asoca. The sequence continues at coordinate 5,905 of JANHAO010023114.1, forward strand.
TCTGTGGTTGAGAAGTTTGGTGCTTGAGTTGGGATGTCTGTATAGAATTTAGATGCGCCACCATGAAGAACCATACTAAGATTTTAGCAGCCAGTAAAAGGATTGCAAGCTCATAATCAAGAGAATTTGGAAGGGAATGCCAGCTTGAAGAATATCTAGCTAGGTGATTTTCCCATGATATATACTTCCAGATTTGAACTCTGTTTGATCATGAAATGCTTTTCCCACTTGTAATTCCAGATAAAACTACTATTTGTAAGATGTGAGTGGCTGTAAAATTCTTACCTCTGGTTTGTGCTTCGATTATGTTTCATAGCTCTTAAGGATAAGATAGCATTGCTTCAAACCGCGCATGTTTTTCTCTTACTCAGATCTAGGATGCATTTTATTTCACTTTTGAAGTAAGAAAAATTTTGAAGAAGGATCTACTAGAGAAGACTGAGTATCGAATAGTGACATGTGTCCGTCTTTGAACTCTCAGCATAAAAATTTAAGACGAAAATTTTGCAGATTTACAATTGCATTATAAGAAACCCTTTTCTTTTAAGAACAACTGAATTTAGCATTCAAGCCTCAGTCCATGATGTCTTTCAATAGTACCAGATTAAAAAAAAAAAAAAACATTTTGTCAATGCCAACAACCAAACTAATATTACGTTTTCTTACGAAGTAACGTCTCACCAAATCACAGCTAAATGTACAGTACATACCGGACTGCCACTAAAATTGGTACTTTTATGTTCATGAGGGCGTTTGCAAGTTTGGTGTGAACACTCCCTTCATGCAAGGACCGATAGAAACTAACAGGAGGATTTGTAGAGCCGAAAAATCGTATAAATAAAGCAGCAACCATTCGGCGGTTACTACTTTTAACCGAAATGAATTCTGCATACTTACAGAAAGTAGAGTCCAACACATAACTCTCAAAAACTATTGACGCCCTATTCAAAATATATACCATATAATATATTCACATGAATTTCACAGCAAGGAGAACTGTAAAATCTAGATTTTTAAGTTAGGAAGTTGACCATTCTGTTCACCCAGAGCAACATAGTTGTTTCAGCAGTCAGGCAAATCTCCTGAAGCTGGGTAACCCATGAATCAGCAACTGTCTACTCAAGAATCATATATTCGCACTGAATTTCGGATTTCCTGCCGACAAAGAGGACATTTGGGCGTCACATCCCGCTCAACTGATATGGCACAGCCTTGGCAACACACGAGATGGCCACAGGGAATAAATGCAGAGCGCCTTCTTCTCATCAGGCATATAACACATAATTGTCCATCTGGAACTTCTTCTCTTTCATCATCAACTGCATCCAGAGAGTCAGTATTTCCAACAGTAGAATGGCTTTGCTGCTGGAGCTGCCTTTGTAGCCTCCATTGTTTCCACTTGTTCCAGTTCCTGAAGACAACACTATATCTTTATTCTGCAGAAATCAACTCCAACCAACCATATTCTTAACTATATCTGAATTGTATTTCTACAATTCTAATTAGTCAGTCAACTTCTCCATTACTTATCCATCCAGACAAAACAAGTCTATCATTCCAAGAAAAGCTATTTAATAGAAACCTATCCTCATTCTACTATAAAGCCATCCAAAATTGACCAAATCCAATATTTAAAAGGAAGTCATAAGAATAAAATGGATTGGTAAGGGAAAACACAAACAGTATACCTGACAACAGCATAGCCAAGAATCCCAATGGATATTGAACCAAGAAGAATTCCACTCCAAAACAGTGTTTTTGTTTTCAAGGCAAGATCTACAATCATCTGATCTTTACTCATGTCAGACCTACAAAAGACATGTTAACACTTAGAGGTCAATCACGCTTACAGAAGGTTGAACCAATTGTGGTATAATTTATTGTGCTATGAAGAAATAAAAAGGCATCATCTTTCATTTTCATCGCATAGATGTACTTGTTGTTCACTAAAAAGTAAATCTTTGTTACAGATATCACCTACATATTGGCAAGGAAGTTTTAATTAAGGGAAAACCAAATAGCTAAGGATTCCAAATTACTTTTCTTGGTCATAAATGTAAACAAAAAATAAAGATGACCATAATCATTCATCCTGTCAAATGATGTTTATCAATACCAAAAAAATAATATCTTTTCAAGGGAAAACTTTTTACAGAAAATATGGTAGATCATTGCAGGACTTAATCTCAGCAACTCCATTTTTATAACTGCAAAGGCCAACAGCACTGATATCCTTTCCCAAAGGAAGAATTTTCTCTTCATCCAGAAGTCCAACCTTCAGAAGGAGAAAATTCGGGGTTAGATTTGCAGTGTATAATATAACAAAGAGAACAAAGTCTCACAAGAAACAAGGGGAAAGCTCCAGAATCAATGAATAGAAGAGTCGAACAGCAAAACTATTGAGCTTGATGACAACTCAACTGTCAAGAAAGAATTGCAGCATAGCATTAGAATATTGACTCACTGGATAATCATGCCCAAAAAGTGCCTGAAGGAATGTATAAGGAGAAGCATTTATGGGTTGCAATTTATGATAAACTGTTATGAGAGGTAAGGGATGTTTAGAGCCATCCAAATTGACAACCACATTAAAAGCATGTGGCGACCGTCCACCATCAATGAGAACAAAGGGCACCTGAAATCAATACGACAACATCAGGCTACAAGATTGTTACAACAAAAAAAATGATGTGGGAAAAGAGGTACAAACCATAAGAGAACCCGTGATCTCACATAAATAACCCAAATAGACAACTATATCACAAGTCCTTTTGAATTTTAAAAATTAGATAAGTTGAGAAGCTTAATGAATAAAGAATATATGTTTACCGTTCTTAAGGATTTAGATTCTGGTTGTCTCCAAGATCTCGCAAATATGGCTCGAAGATCAGAAGTCCATCCAAAAAAGCCCTTCCATTCATTATATATACACTTCATCACAAGAAGAAAAAAAAAAAAAAAGGAAACTTTTTAGCATTGTAATCTAACAACTCACTTCAGAATTGCATGAAAGATTGGTTGGAAGCAAAAGAGATGCATCTCAGACCAGATAATATCTCCTAAGGATTCCATCACCGTTAGCAATCTGAAACTATAGTTATTTATAAGTTTCTCACGTTGGTAAGCCAACAAACGATACATTTTTCAGGACTCAGTACCATTCAAATCTAATGATAGGCTTAATTTAACTATTCAATGCTTGGTATAATCAATCAATAATGAGAAGTGTAGCGAAAATGTCAATCTTCAACAAAATTCCATCATTTTTTCCTTAAAAATATAAAAAAAAAAAAAATCTACGAGAAACCCAAAAAAACTTATAGCCAGAACCCAAGCCTCCAATTATCAAACTCACCAACAATCAAGCCCTTCAAGCACTAATACAAGCAGAGTGAAAAAAAGAAGTTTACCGTTTGAGTTCTTTGAAGGATCGCAGCTTTATCCCCGGACTCCCTTGAAATCAAAACGCCAGACCTTAAGCTAATCTTCGGACCTTCGATTGCAGACTTCGCCTCGACAGTGCCACGGACAATAACGAGTTTGTCATCCTCAGAATTTCCGTCAGCGTCGGAATTCTCGAGGACCAAACGAAGGTCGTTAACGGAGACATAAGGGGCCTTGCGAAGCCTTCGGAGAGCGGCGGAGCTGACGGTGAATTTGACGACGGAGCGGACGGCGGCGTAGGCTAGCGCCAAGCCTAAAACGGCACCGTCGAAGGACAGGGCTAGCTGGGAGAGAAGGGAAACTAGGGCTTGATCGTGAGAAGACATTGCTGGTGAGATTGGTGATCACTGCTCTTTCAGCATCCAACATAATTTGATCAATTCCATAATTTGATGACGGATAACTGAAATGAAGAAAGTGAATGAAAGATAAGCTCTCAGATGTAAACTTTCAAAACTGCGAGATTTATCTTTTAATTTTCGGAAGGCGAAATTATAGTTTTGTCCTTTACTTTTGTCACATTTTTCAATTTGATCCTAAAATATTTTGTTTGACTCGATTTTAAACATTATGTTACAAAATAAATGTAACCTTAGACATGATTCTAAACATTACAACATTTAATTTACCCTTTGTACTGTACAATTCATCTGTCACATAAATAATATACATTAATGATTTATAAATAACATTACTAAGATTGAGAATAAACATTGTCATAAAAAAAAAATTGTTCTTTAAGATCCATGCTTGTGTACCTTTAGCAAATAATAGATTGACAGCGTGTTAAGTATTCATTTACTATGAAGAATGTTTACACCTTAGATATATTGACCGTCATATAAGAAAAACCATTAATATTTCGTACAAAATTAGATTTAAGTCTAGCGTGGCATTGATTTTGTAAAAGAAGGAATAAAATTTAATCAAATAACATTTCTAAGATTAAAACGAAACAAGTGACAAATTTGATAGATGAAAAATGTAACTTAACCTTCAATAAACCCATTTTTTTTAAGTAAAAAGTAATAGAATGTGATCTTTACAAATTCAATTGTTAAAATTACAAGTAATATTGGTCTATCTTGCATACTAAATTTTAGAAAAATCAAATAAAAACAAGTATATAATTAAATATTTAGGTCATGTTAGTTGTAGATAATATTTTTCGTTTTTTTTGAAAGAAAACTGTTTTTATTTTCATATAGAAAAGTAAAACATGTGCTCAAAACATTTGTTAATAAAACAATTTTTCACATTAATATTTAGGTTAAAAAATAAATACTGTAATTTGATTAAAAAAAAAGTGTTTCTAGTGGGAATTAAACCCATGATTTAGTTTTTTTTTTTTTAAAAAAAAGTGACAAAATACATGTTTTCTATTGGAAAACTGAAGTTCTTTTTTGTAAAAAGAAATATGAAAAATTGTTTTAAACCATTTTCTACAACTTAATTATAAATTAAAAAATGGAAAATTAGAAAATGAAAAACTGTGTTTTCTATATTTAATCAATTAAACATATTTTTCTATATTTTAAAATTTTTCAAAAAAACAGATTTGAAAAACAAGCCAAATTTCTATATCTAAACAGGGATATAATTTTTTTCACATCAATTTTAAAATATGTTGATAGAGTACCAACTTTCATCACTTCAAAAGAAAAGCTTACAAACATGACCCACAATATTAATATTTGAAATCCAATAATAATTTTTATGATAAATTTATTCTATTGAGAATTATAGAACGGTATAAGTATTGGTGTGTGCATACTCACACATATCAACATTGCATGTAAGAACTCATTCTTTTACCTACCCAATTTTCATAGTTAACAATTAATAAGTTAAAGTCTAGAATTTAAATTGTGTTATGCAATAAATTACAGACATATTAGAAAAGAAACTTAAGTTGATGTGATCACATTATAATTGTTTTTTGTTATGCCTTTTTTTTTTTTTTTTTGGCAATTGGAATGACATTTTGCATCACAAGGTTTGTCTCGGGAGATTTTGGGTGTATGAAAACAATTGCATATATAATAAACGGGGTTTTCAAGGGCAAAGTTGGGATTTACTTCCTCTCAGAAGTTGTGGCATATGAATTAGTCATCTAAGAGTTTTTGGCAAAGTGTGTTATGTGTTCGTGCTTGTCATCTTGAAAGAAAGTTCATCTTCATGGGATTTGATGAGCAAAGAAAAGAACAAAGGTGTGGGAATTTGAATACTGGCAAATGCTATGTATTGAGGAATATTGTGTTTGATGAGACATCATTTTAAAGTGTGTTTGGCAAAGCATATAAACTAATTTATATCTTATTTGACTAGCTTATAAGTTTATTAGATTAGAATAGAATTGTTTAGTAAACAAACTTATTTCAATAATTTATATCTTTTCCTAAAACACTATTGAAAGTAGCGTCTGACTAAGGAGTTTATAACTTTTTTAATTTTTTTTCAAAATTACCCTTCATTCCCACGCCCCCTTTCCTTTCTGGAAAACAGCTTTCTTACGGCCCAAGCTTCTTTTGCTTGGTGTCGGGGACTTTTATAAAAATAAATATTATTTTAACTATTTTTTAATTTTTAAAAGAATATTATTTTATATTAATAATTATAAAATAATAAATATTCTATTTTATT
>JANHAO010023115.1:0-12002 GCA_026873985.1 Saraca asoca
TGGAAAGATTGAGGTTATTGGACATAGCTTGAATGATGCAAGTTCAACTTTTATATGTTGTTGATTTGTAGATAATATAGGAATACATTGTTTACCTTACAAAACCCAAAGGAACTGGTGCTGTAATTTGTGTTCTAAAATCTGGATCAGCATAGGAATATGTATAATCTAATTTAAGTACCTTAATGCATGTTAGAATTGGGAAATTCACATGTGTTGATATGGAGTTCTGGTTTACTGGGAAATTTTTACTGCAACATTACTAATGCAGCTGGACAGAAATTGCAACTTAAAGGGATTCATCAATCTTAACTAGTTAATTTATATATTAATCCAGTTTCTTTAGTGATTCAGTACCTGTTTTCTTGAATTAGTAGTTGTCTAGTTTAGTATTGTTAATTTGTTATGTTCATCATCTTAGTTAGCCTAGAAAAAAAAATTATTGTTTGCTTGCTTGGAATTTTTACATTTTGTTTGCAAGAATTTAAATCCCTGTGGAGACGATACTCACTCACTCACTCTATACTACTCATTTGACTACGTGGACTTGCATATATTGAGTGATAAAACTCAACAACAAGCACCAAGATGTTGACGATGGAATCTAGTTCTACCAAACTCCAGCCAACTGAGATCGGTTCTTAAACGCGGAACTATTTTCTGGTCGATTGAGTGAGAGAAGAAGACAATGGAGAGGAAGAAAGGCAATGGCAGATAGTGTTTTTAATGTGGTTCAGCTAAATCCGGGGTGGTATTGAACCCTACGTCCACAGTGAAATTTTTATTAATTTGAAAGAGAGTTTATAGGGCTTTTGTTTAGCTAGTTCGGCCACTTTCCTTTCTTCCCCTTCTTCTACAATGATTTCCTACATCCTCTTTATAGAGGAAGAAAGGTTTCATGCAATAATTACAAGTTGCAATTCTATTACATCAAATAATAAATGAACAAGATTCTCTAGACTACTGCAAATCGGCCACCATAGGCTACTTTTTATGGAGTGGGCCCCTCTTGTCGGTTAGAATATAAGCTTGACACAAGCCTATCTGGAACTCCATCTCGTAGAGCCTTTAGTCTTGGGAAATATTTTGTCTTCACGAACTGAGATCCTTGATGCGGGATCACTATTGTTCCTCAAAAAATGAGGTCGAGCTTGAAGTTGGCAGAGCAAGCTCGAATTATGCACAAGTTGAGATGTGGTGAGCTGGGATTTTGTGGAGCAATTTGCTGAATATGCATCCCGAGACCTTGCGCTCTCATCCTTAACGAGCTAGATGTCCTCTAATGCAGACTTGGCTTCCACTGGGCATTCAACCTATTCTCATGAGATAGATTTTCACCCACAACAACATGCTCAACACTTGTTAATAGTGTTGCAAACACTATGAGAGCATGAGCTTTATGTAGAATTCTCCAAATGCACATTTTGGATGACCAATATCAAGTTTCTTAGGCATATTGTGTCATAGGAAGGAGTATGAGTTGATCCTCAAAAGATAGAAGCTATAGAAAATTGGCCTAAACCTATAACAGTTCCTGAGGTCTGCAGTTTTCCAGGATTAGCTAGATACTTGTTATATATATAAAATGGCCTCGCGAGGATGAGTCCTAAAGTGCGATCGAGATCAAGTCTCTCGCTTCGATGGGAAGCCTCCGGTAGGCTTCACTTCACCCATCAGATAGTGGCAACAGCAAAGTAGTCCTAACTTCAGCCTCACCTCGCTCGTCATAATCCAGCGACGTTGCGAGGGGCATCCAGGTACATTCCGTGAAATGGCCTCTCCTGCAGGGGACAGCCTCACGAAGCAATCACAAGACCAAATCATCGAGTGGCCAATCACTCTGTTCGAGCCCACTTGCTCACCTCAACAGATCCCGTGGCGCCCCTGAGCTAGGAATCCCTTGCTCAAGACGTCAAGCAGTAGACAGTGGTAGACATTGGTCTACCGCCAGCCTAGGGATACCATTCAGCAGCCTACTTTCTACGGTAGTCGGATTGTAGCCCCTTTTGCTGTCTTTTCTCATTTATAGTTTGATGTAACACCACTGTAGTTAGTAATTGATGCATGTAACTCCTCCTTCCTCTACAAATAGGATTGCATTGTTAGAAGAGGGGAGATAGATAAAAAAAAGTCTTGTAAGTAGAAACTCTGCAAAAATTTCTATACATCAATAAGAAAACCCCGTCATGGACGTAGGGTCTAGTGTTGTTCGAATTTGGCCGATCCACGCTAACGTGCCATCTCTCTTTTCCTTCTTCCTCTCGGCCCTTTCTCTTCTGCACTTCGGAAGTAGCATTGAGTCCCAGAACTCCTCCCTATTGGCTGAAGTTCGAGTCCTCCGTATGAATTGAACTTTATTGTCAACATTTTGCCACCGTCTGTGGGGATCATCTACTTTTTGAAGTCTCCATTGCAGTGTGATAATGGCCAGAGGAAGAATAACTCGGAGTTCTATAGTTCTGGTTTCTCAACAACATGTCGTTGCGCCTGAAACTCAAGAGGCTCAAATGCTCGATCAGTCCCGATCGACACTTGAAAACATAGTTAGAGAATTGGATGAGACTATCAAGGGTCTTGCTCAGGCACAAGCATAAAATGCTCAAAGACAAGAAGAGGTCATGGCACAACTCCAATAGCTTCATGAGGAAGCTTAGAGAGAAGTCCACGACAATCATGACGGCCAGCGACTGGGGGGCTTGTAGCGAGCAGAAAGCTCGACCCCTCAGCACGAGGATCAACATCTAACAATAGGAGAGGTTCTCCAGAGGCTGAAACAACTAGAGGAGTGTCGACAACCTCAAAGCAATCAACCTCACCTCACTACAGCATTACAGTGAATGGTTTTCACCTCGCTATAGCATTACATTACAATTTTGCTACAGCAGATGGTTCTTACCTCACTACAGTATTATAGCAAATGGTTTTCACCTTGCTACAACATTATGTTACAATTTCACTACAGCGAATGGTTCTCACCTCGCTATAGCATTATAGTGAACGATTTTCACCTCGCTACAGCATTACATTACAATTTCACTCTAGCCAATGGTTCTCACCTTGCTAAAGCATTACAGCGAATGGTTTTCACCTTGTTATAGCATTACGTTACAATTTTGCTACAGTGAATGGTTCTCACCTCTCTATGCCAAACCGCACCCGAGGAAGAGATGGCCTCTAAGCCTACCTCACAATTATAAACATCATCACTTCTCGCATCTTGCATGTGACCCTCTCTCTCACTCACAGTGAGTTGAACAGTCAGAAAAATAAAGTATAGCCAATTGGTCGAAAAGGGAGAAATTCTCATTAGTTATTAAAATCTTACATACAATGATGCTTGAAGCATTCATTACAGTATTTGAAAGAAGAAAAGCTCATACAGCAAAGAAAGACCATAACCAGTGAGGCAACAGTACATCAGGGGAAAAAGACTGAAAGCCTGACATTACAATTCCTATAAAAAGCAGCCAAAAGGAAAGCTACCAGTCATCGAGCTCGCGAAAGAGCAACAGCCCTAGAGTTCCTCCTGCTTATTCCTCTGGCATGCCCTCCTGAGCCACACACAGCAATTTAAAAAGTCATAAAAGTTGGCTGGCTAAGCAGTAGCACCACATGCAATGGTCAGAGAAGGTGGCAAGGAGTCACCATGAGATCTCCCAAGAGCCCACCTGGCGGATCCCGTGACGAAGCCACATGCAAGGGCTATCCATGCCTACCGGCACTCTGTAACAGGCCATCCATGTCCCGCCAAGCTTCGTTGGAAGCCAAGACACCAAAACACAGGGGGCTCTACAGTCTCCTCCATTGAGTCTCTCTGGGATGAAAGAAAGAATGCCCCATGTTATAAATAGACCCGCTCGACCCTCTGAAGAATCCAAAAGGTATCTAACCTGATCTTCATCCAACAGTCCAAAACGAACGGCAATGCCACGCCATTGGCCAAAAATGGCAAACAGGAGAAAGCATGGCCTAAAGCAGGATGGAAAGACATTTGACGTGACATCTCATTCAAAGAAGGACACTGGCTGAAGATACGAATTAAGCCTCGAAAACTTGCAACTCCCGATCCATAAAGCAAACTAGGAGTTGGGGGGCTCATGTTATATATATAAAGTGGCCTCGCGAGGATGAGTCCTCGAGCACGATCGAGATCAAGTCCCTCACTGCAACGGGAACGCTTCGCCCATCAAATAGCGGCAACAACGAAGTACTCCTAACTTTAGCTTTGCCTCACTCGTCACAATCCAGTGATGCTGCGAGGGGCATTCGGGTACATTCTATGAAATGGCCTCTCCCACAGGGGACAGCCTGACGAAGCAATCACAAGATCGGATCGTCGAGCAGCCAATCACTCCATTCGAGCCCACTTGCTCGCTTTAGTAGATCCCACGATGCCCCTGAGCCAGGAATCCCCTGCTCAGGATGTCAAGCAGCAGACGATGGCAAACACGGGTCTACTGCCAGCCTAGGGATACCATTCAACAGCCTACTTTCTGCGGTAGCTGGATTATAGCTCCTTTTAGTATCTTTTCTCATTTATAGTTTGATGTAAAACCACTATAGTTGATAATTAATGCATGTAACTCATCCTTCCTCTGTAAATAGGATTGCATTGTTAGAAGAGGGGAGATAGATAAAAAAAGTCTTGTAAGCAGAGACTCTGTGAAAATTTCTATACATCAAGAAAAAATCTCGTCGTGGACGTAGGGTTCGATATCATCTAAATTTGGCCGAACCATGCTAACTTTTCGTCTCCCTTTCCTTCTTTCTCTTGGTCCTTTCTCTTCTACACTTTAGAAGTAGCATTGAGTCCTAGAACTCCTCCCTATTGGCTGAAGTTCAAGTCCTCCATACGAATTGAATTTCATTGTCAACAATACTATTAAAAGTTCATTAAAGATCTTTCTAAGATCTTGGCACCATTAACCAAACTTATTCAAAAAGGAGTGTAGTTTGAATAGACTCCTACTTATGAGGAAAGCTTTCAAAGGTTAAAGAGATGCTTGACAACAACCTCGGTATTAGCATTACCATATGGATCATGTGGTTATGTGGTATATTGTGATACTTTATGCATTGCACTTGCATGTGTATTCATGTAAAATGGAAAAGTAATTGCATATGCATTGTGAAAATTGAAGAAACATAAGCAAAACTACCCTACTTATGATTTGGAAATGGCAGCGGTAGTTTTTGCATTGAAAATATAGAGGCATTATCTATATGGAGAAATGTGTGAGGTATATACTTATCATAAAAGTTTAAAGTATATCTTTGAATAGAAAGATCTTAATCTCAGATAACGAAGGTGGATGGAGTTGGTTAAAGATTATGTTGATGGTGGAATCTGGTTCGTACGGGAGGTCCAAATTTTGGTTAACTAGAAAGAAGTTCTTGGAACCAATGTTGCCTTTGGAGTTAGAAAGAGAGATGGGCCAAGAGGAAGAAAGGATGAGGAAGAAGGGTCACAATGATTTTTAACATGATTCGGCTAAATTTGGACGGTACTGGATCTTACGTCGAAGGTGGTATTTTAATTGATGTATCATAATTTTGCAGATCTTCTGCTTACAAGATTGCCCTCCCTTTCCCTTCTGCTAATAATGCAATCCTATTTATAGAGGAGAAGGAGTTGCATGCATTAATTATAAGCTACAATTGGATTACATCAAATAATAAATGGAAAAGACTGCTATGGGATACAATCTGGCTGTTACAAAGTGTAGGCTGAGAAGAGGGCCCTTTAGGCTAGCTGTAGGCTTGCTTCTGTTAGCATTTGTAGCCTGATGCTATTAGATGAGTCACTGGGCACCCTGAACAAGGGGTCCTGATCATCGCTGGGACGAGGTAGTTAGCTTGGACTGAGTGATCGACTATCCTTCGGGCTTGACAAGCTCATGTCATCGCTGCCTCGTGGTCAAGGTTGCTCCGGGTAAATTCGTTGCATCGTAATCTCATGGGGAAAGTCCTTCTTCGAAGGTCGGTGTAAGGAGTGCCTCGCTGAGAGCCTTTGGTGTGTTGTCAAGGTAACGATCTCTTTGGACCATTTTTTTATGTATAACATATAAGCCCCCCTAACTCTTGGTTTACTTTATGAACCGGGAGTTGCATTTTTCGAGACTTTATTCATATCTTCAGTCAGTGTCCTTTGACTGAAGTGTCATGTCAGACATCTTTTCCACCCTGCTTTAGGCCATGCTTTCTCCTGTTTGCCATTTTTGGCTGTTGGCATGGCATTGCTACTCGTTTTGGGTCGTTAGATGAAGATTTGGCCAGATTCTTTTAGAATTCTTCATGGGGTTGAGCAGGTCGGTGGTCAAGTTCTTGTTGTACGGTGGCGAGGTGAAAACCGTTCACTTGGTGAGAGTGTTGTAGTGAGGTGAGAACCATTCGCTGTAGAGAGAATACTATAGTTAGGTTAGAACCATTCACTGTGATGAGAGTGCAAAGGTAAAGAGAAAACTTTGTCTCAATGGTGTTTGGCCAATCGACTACATTTTATTCTCTGAATGCATCGACTTATCGCAAGAGAGAGGGGTCGCATGCGAGCTACGCCTGAGAGATTGCACTTGAGTGTTTACCGCATGAGAGCTGCTGGTAGTCCTTGCAAAGGAAATTATAATGTTTTGTTTTGATTTTTCGTAGTCACGAGGTAGGCTCAAGGCCGTCTCACCCTCAATTTTGTTTTGTTAAGGCGAGGTGAAAACCATTCGCCAAAGTTGCCTCGCAAAGACGGAGCGATAACTCTCTATTCAGAAATACTTTGAGCCAATCAGCAATTTCATTGATCTAGTATGTAACGATCAGTACAATCGGGTGCCATCGAGGCTAAATGAAAATGACAGGACTAGAATATGATTCTGATGGAGGGCTTAAGCTCTTGGGTGATAACTCGCTGAGCTTGCTGAGTGCGCTGCCCTGATGGGCTTACCACATAATCCTGTAATCGGCCTCTTCTGATGAGGCATTCAATAGCATCCCACAATGTTCGACAATCTAAGGTGGTATGTCCATCCTCGTTGTGATAGGCACAAAATTTTCCTTGGTCTCTAGATTTAACGAGTGCTCTCATTGGTCAGGGTTTTTTGAAGTTCTCGTTATGCCTTTCTATGGCAAAAATTTTGTCCTGTGTGTCCGACAGAATACTATAACTCTCGAAGCGGCCTTCGAGTCTCTAAAGTTTTGCCTTCTTTACGAGGAGCGGGGTCAGTGTGGCCCTCATTATCCCTCCTTTTGCTTGCATTAGGACCATTATGGCTCGTTTTATGTTTGGGTTCTTCCACCCTGAAGGTTTCTTCCCATCTTATTTGCTTCGACGCTCTGTCATAGAATTTGACGAGGTCTCAAGCGGGGGACTTGTAGAGGCTTCTGTATAGCTTTCTGTCTTTGCAAAGTCCCGCTGAGATGGCAGTTAGGATACTTTCCTCTGAGGGATTTTCCATGGAGTTGGCCTCATGCAGGAACCGGGCCAAATAGTCTTTAAGTGACTCATCTTTGCACTGGAAAATCATAGCAAGGTGGCAAGGAGGCACGAGTTGCTTCTTCAGTGCCCGATATTGGTTGACAAACCTCTTTTGACATTCCTCCCAACTATCGATGCTGCACCGGGGGAGGCGTTTGAACCAGGCACGCGGTATTGCCCCTAGTGTGGCAGGGAAGACTCGGTACTTCACCAGGAGGTCGATAGTTTGGAGGTCCATTTGGGTGTTGAACACATCCAGGTGGTCGCTTGGGTCGCTATCCCCATCATATAACGGAATGACCAGCACTTTGAGTTTTTGTGGGAGAGGTTGCTTCTCAATCTCCATAGAAAATGGTGAGGTCTCCCCATAACGAGCCTGATTATTCTGAGACAGAGGGCGCTCTTCTAGTGACTTATGCCTTTGGAGAACCTCGTCCATCATTGGGTGTTGGGTTTCGCACTGAGGGGTAGAGCTCTTCGCACATTGTGAGCCCCCCAGTCGTTAGCTATTATGATCATCGTGAACTTCTCTCTGAGCTTCTTCACGAAGCTATTGGAGTTAAGTTATGAGTTCTTCTTGTTTCTGGGCATTTTGCGCTTGTGCCTGGGTGAGCACTTTAATAGCTTCGGCCAATTCTTTGACTATGTTTTCAAGTGCTAATCGGGACTAGTCGGGCATTTGTGCCTTTTAAGTTTCAGGTGTAACAATATGCTATTGAGAAGCTGGAGCTATAGAACTCCGAGTAGTTCTTCCTCTTGCTATTGCTAGGCTGCAAAAAAGACTCGGAAAGGTAGATGGTTTCCCAAAGACGGTGCCAAAATGTTGACGGTGGAATCTGGTTCGTACGGGAGGTCCAAATTCTGGTCAACTAGAAGGAAGTTCTTGGAACTAATGCTCCCTCTGGAGTTAGAAAGAGAGATAGGCCGAGAGGAAGAAAGGATGAGGAAGAAGGGTCACAACGATTTTTAATATGGTTTGGCTAAATTCAGGCGGTACCGGATCCTACGTCCGTGGTGGTATTTTTATTGACTTATCATAATTTTACAGATCTTCTACTTACGAGATTACCCTCCCCCTCCCTTATGCTAACAATGCAATCCTATTTATAAAGGAGAAGGAGTTGCATGCATTAATTACAAGCTACAGTTGTATTACATTAAATAATAAATGGAAAAGACTACTATGGGCTACAATCCGACTGTTGCAGAGTGTAGGCTGAGAAGAGGGCCCTTTAGGCTGGCTGTAGGCTTGCTTCTGTTAGCATTTGTCGCCCGACACTATTAGATGAGTCACTGGGCACCCCAAGTGAGGGGTCCTGATCATCGCTGGGATGAGGTAGCGAGCTTGGACTGAGTGATCGACTGTTCTTCGGGCTTGATGAGCTCGTGTCGTCACTGCCTCATGGTCAGGGTTGCTCCAGGTAACTTCACTGCGTTGCAACCTCATGGGGAAAGGCCTTCTTCAAAGGTCAGTGTAGGGACTGCCTCGTTGAGGGCCTTTGGCATGCTCTCTAGGCAGCCATCTCTTTGGACCTTTTTTTTTATGTATAATAGATTATGATTGCTTAATACGGTATCATCTGCGCAAAGCAAATATAGTTGCTGATGCATTAAGTAGCAAGTTCGTGAGTTTAGCTCATCTACTTTCTTGAGAAGAAAAATTGTTGTCTCTACCTACAGTTTGAAAGGATTGGATGCGATTGGAAATTTTGAATCAAACTATAATTCTTACTCATATGAAAGTACAATTAGTAATAGTTAATCATATTAAAGATGCTCAAAAACAAGATTCACAATATGTGATTCTTAGACAAAAGATGGAATTGGAACTGAACTCAAAATTTTTAGTTAATGAAACATGAGTGCTTAAAAAGGGAGGACAATTGTGGGTTTCCGCAAATGCTCATGATAATTTGCTACATCAAGTGCATTATTCATCATATACAATATACTCAGGAGTGTCTAAAATGTATCATGATTTGAAGGATGTGTTTTGGTAGGAAGGTATGAAATGAGATGTGCTTGAATACATAAAAAGATGCCTAATGTGTGAACAAGTTAAAGCCTACCATCAACATCTAGCAAGATTGCATTAGTCTATCAAAATATCATAATGGAAATAGGAGAGCATAACAATGGATTTCATAGTTGGGTTGCCAAAGATGCCAAAAGGTTATGAATCAATTGGGATTATCATTAATCACTTAACTAAATTAGCTCATTTCCTACCAGTTAAGTTGACTCACTTGGCTATTCAATATGTGCAACTATACCTTGATTGAATAGTTCCTTTGCACGATGTACCATTGACAATTATTTCAGATCGTAGTACCTAGTTCACTTGTCACTTTTGGAAATCATTTCAACAATCATTGGGTACTCAATTATGGTTTAGCATAGCTTTTCATCCTCAAATAAATGGTCAAACAAAATGAACAATCCAAACTCTAGAGGATATGTTATGAGTGTGCATGTTGGAATTTGAAGGGAGCTGGGAAAGATATTTATCACTTATCAAATTTGCTTACAACAATAGTTACCAAGCTAGCATTCAAATGGCACCATTTGAAAGGTTGTATTGGTGGAGGTGTAAATCTCCAACAAGCTAGTTTGAGCCTGGGGAATCAAAATTGTTAAGATCGAATCTTATGGTAGATGCCATTGAGAAAGTAAATTGATTCATGATAGAATAAAGATAGCTCAAGATTGATAAAAAGCATATTTGAATAAAGGAAGATAGGAATTAGAATTTGTTGTTGATGATTAAGTATTTCTTAAAGTCTCCTATGAAAGGAGTTCTGCATTTTGTAAAAAGTGGGAAACTAGCACTGAGATATATCAAACCCTTTAAGATAAGTAAATGCATAGGAGCTATAGCTTACCAATTGGATTTGCTAACTAAAATGCAGGGGATTCATCTTGTATTTCATGTATCTATGCTGAGAAAATATATTTTAGATGAGTTTAATGTTATTAAGGAAGAACTAATCCAATTAGATACCAAATTGAGCTATGAATAGCAATTAGTAACAATTTTGGATTGACAAATCTAAAAGCTAAGATCAAGGAAGTCCCTATGATCAAAGTGATATAGGAAGAAATGATGAACGAGAAGCTACCTAAGAATTGGGAGCAGATATACATGAAAAATATCCCATTTATTTGGTAAGAATTAACTGCTATAATCATTTAATATAAATTGCAAATTATAGCAGTTGAATCATTTTAATTAAGTTACCATCGCCACTCAAAATTCGAGGACGAATTCTTTTAAAGGGGGAGAATTGATGGTCCCAGTACAAATTACATTGCAGAATACAAACAAATCTTGCCCTTTTCCTGTTAGGGAATTTGTATACACCTTTGTTTAATCTTAACACTTCTTATAAGATAGGTAGCAGATTGATAAACAATAAATGTAGCAGCAAGAACAACAAGATATAAATGCAAAAAAGTAAGTTGAAGACATAAGTTTTTAAAGTGTTTCAACTTGAATTGAAATCATAATTCAAGTCTACTCCACTTGATCTTTCTCAACCAAAAGACCTCTTCAATTAAAAAGAAAAACTATTAGGATTTACCAGGCTCCTAAAAGGCTAGTTTACATCAAAGACAAGAAATTACATAGGCTGCTTACTAACCTAGAAGAATTGGGATAGGCTTTTCTAAACCTATATAAATTTCTAAATCCCTAGAAATCTCAAATAAAAAGAAATAGAGTAAGAAGGATTGAAGAACACAATACCACTGGTTTGAGAGGAAAATCTCAAACAAACTAAGATGAACTCAATTGATGATTAATCCAAAAGCTTAATTCAATCTCAAAACTTGATGAGGTAGAAAGAAAATGTGTTTAGCTCCTTTTATTAGAAGTTTTTGCACATGAATGTGAAGAAAAATTATAAAAAATTGTTCAAATAGAGAAGGCAGTTAGGCTACTCTAACTGCTATAACCATATTTAACAGAATAACTAACTTTTAATTATTGCATCGATTGTAGCATCAATTAAGTATGGTTTCAATTAATTAATTAGTGTGATAATTGAAGTACAATATGTTATTCACAGCTTTTACATCGATTATTGCATCAAAGTAAGACTTTCTCCTAACCTTTGGTAAAACAATTTTTTAAATCTATATTTCATAAATCGATTGTGACTTTGATTTCAATATGAATTTTTTCATAAGTTCTTCAATGCATCAATGTGCAAATCGATTCATGAAATACAAAATAATTTTATAGCTTTCTTCAAGTGATTTAAAGACTACCTCATTGTTTAGTTAAAATATTTGGATTAAATATCATTTGAACTCATTTACAAAAGATCCTATTAAAATAAAATAAGTCCTAAAACTAATCTTGGATCTTTTGAATCATTTTTCTTTGAACCTGTAAAACAGATTAAAAACACTAGAACATATTGTTAGATAAAAATGTTTTTCAACATTAAAGCTAAGGAAAATATGTAGCTAGAGTAATCTAGGCTAACAATCTCCCCCTTTTTGATGTTGACAAACAATTTTAGATGAGGTTCAAAGT
>JANHAO010023116.1:0-11999 GCA_026873985.1 Saraca asoca
CTCTTATTTTAATTGATTGATTTTACTATACACTGCAATTGAATGGCTTTTAGATTGTTATGGATGGTATTGGATTGAATTTGTAACATTGTTATGTGACAATCAGGTACTAAAAAAAATGACTGTAAAAGTTGTTCATTGACTGAATTTATGTGTCAATCAGGTACCTAAAAAAATGACGACAAAAGCTGCTCATTGGCTGAATTTTTGAACAATTTTTTTTTAGGTTTTACCATTTTACGACTGAAATAGTGACCGTTAAATTCAGTCACCAAAAATTAAACCCAGAAATAGTGATCGAAGTGTTTGGTTGCAAAGTTCTAAGCGACCGATTCTGCCTTTTTATGATCGAAATAGAAACTAAAATTCAGTCACAAAAAATGAAACCAGCGAACACTGAGTTTGGTCACAAATTTCTTAGCGACCAAAGTAGAGACTGAAACAGCGATCGAAATATTTGGTGGCAAAAATTAAAACTATGACCGAACTTCTATAATCTTAGTGATCGAAATATGTGGTGACTAATTCGGTCGCTAAATTCAGTGACTGCCTTGTTTTGGTCGCTGATTGTCTTGCGACTGGGGTTTTAGCCATTCTTGAATTTTGATCTCTGTTTAATTGCAAAAACTGTCTGCGATCAAAATTTAACTTTTCACGATCGAATTTTTCGATCGCTAAAATGTAGTTTTTTTGTAGTGGACGTAGAAAGTCACCTTTAGGAATCTCCTTCCATCAAGAAACTCCTTATAAACTTTACAATGCAACTAACATACCAATGATACTATTTCATCAATCCATGACAAAATATTTATATATTAAGTTCTAATAAAAATCTGACAGAGTTTCCTCTATTTTTCGAACACCTGGCCATAAGGCTTACATATATCAACACAAAGGCCACACGCCCACCACAACCTGTATGATATCATAATTATATACAATGGCTCAGACTATATATTTTACATCTTACTGGGCATCCAACAATCATACACAATATATGCATATACCATTCTACCAACTGCCATTGATTTCCATTATTCATATACCTTTAATTTCTGCAAAAATGATCTACTCGATCAGGGAGCAGATCTGGAACTAGGAGGGTGTGGAGCAACCGAAGGAATTTCTTCTGATTCTAAAAAACCTAAAAATGAAGAAATGGGTTTAATAGAAACTCAGTGAGTAAATAATCCCATGATCACCCAATAACTCCATTTAAAAATCATGCTCGAAAGTATTTATATAAATGTAAATATAGTTGTGAAAATATACTCACCCCTTCTACAACCATAATCTCAATACACATTTAAAAACTATAATTCAGCAAGAAAGATAAGTACTGGAAAACATGATATTTATTAACATAATAGTAAATAGGAGAGAAAACCAATAACTTTCTAAATTTTCATTAAAACTCAATATAGTAAAACATATAAATGGATTTCCACAAAGAACAAATTTTAAGAGGTAACCTTTAGAATATAAGCATACTCATCGTCACAAGCCATCCAACATGTCTGTCGGATGCTCATGAACATATATATGCATCCCTACATTTCTTTCCTTATCCATTCCTACCAAAGCAGTTCTGTATTCCCAAGTGCACTTGAGTACATAACCCTACATTTCCATCCTTATCCACTCCTACTCGGGTGATTCACATATTTTAAGGGTTACCAAGAAAATTTTATAATGGTTCTGATACTTCAAATCAACATTTTAAACACACTATGTGGCAAGAAATTCATTAATTGGGTAAGTAACATTTATCAAAATATACATAAATCTGTTATGCAATTCCATATGCATTCACCATATAGGAAAGTAGTATCATCAATTTTAATAATGTAAACCAAGACAAAAATGCATAATTTATCATGGCATCATGTTCACGTACAACATGCAAAAATACTTTCAAAATCACTTTAATATATAGGAGAATTCCTTTATTTAAAATGATTTATAATATGCCATAGAATAAAATTATTTTATATATATACACATAGGATCATTAAGTGAAAGGATAGTCCACTCATCTTTAAAAAAAAAAAAAACCTTAGAAAATTAATTAGCTAAAGCTCCAAAATTTCCCGTTGGTTTGCTTAAATCATCAATAAGAGTTTATCTAGAACAAATCCATAAGAAAATTTCCAACTTTCTTCAACTTTGCAAATAAGAGTTCAAACTAAGTCTACTTGGAAAATTGATGTAGGTAAGGTATAAAATAAATATTTTATTCAAGGGTTACTCACCACCTTCCAAAGTGTAAGTGGGGAGCTTGGTCGGAGCTGGATCACCGTTGATAAGCCTATGGAAGCCACTAATCAAACTACACTACTAAAGGTTTTCAACATAAGTATATTGAAAAAAAACTAGCTCTAAGATTACTATAAAATAAATCTGATGATCTAGGAATACTCACCGGAGTCTAAAGTATTGGTGGCTAGCTTGTCATTGACGAAAGCTTCATCAGTAAGCCAGCTCATGGTGCTGGCCAAACTAACCAACCGAAGATGAAGATGAATGCTCCGATGAGCCACTGTGCATTAAGCTAGAAAAGAAGAGAAAAAGTACAACAATGACAAGCTAGAGGGAAGGAAAATCATTGGAGGATGGAGCTGCTAGAAGCTTTAGGAAAAGCAAGGCCCAACACATACCGGGAAGAGAGGAAGATGCCGAGGCACGCAATGATCAAAGCTCATCGGACTCTCGTTGGACGGCAATGGTATCGAATGTAGAAGAAGCTGGCCGGAGAAAGGAGGATGACCGGAGAGTAGAGCCATGGTAAGGAGAAGCTTTAGGAAGCTGGGGTGCGCGAGGAAGAAGCCGGCTGGGAAGATTTTTATACATAAAGGCAAATGGGGAAAATTACATTTTAACCCCAAAACTTTCCACCAATTTCAAATGGATCCTTCTGAAAATTACAATCCAACCCCAACAAATTTTTATAAGTTTTCAATTCAGTCCCTTAGCAACTTTTTTTTTAGGTATTACACAATTCGAATAAGAAATTTAACTCGTTTCTTGCAATTCAAATTGACACTTCCTACTCTATTTTTAGATTCTAATCACGATTTTGATCATATACATATTTGGACTTCTTGAAAGTTTGCAATTTTGAGCAAGCAAACTTTCATTTTTTGCACTAAATCCTCTTGAGTCAAATCAAAGCCTTCCCATTAGAATCTTATGATTCTAATCATGATTCTACTCAAATTTCAAACGCGATCATGCTCACATCACCAGATTTGTACATTCAAACAAGTCAAACTCACTTCTTTATAAAGCAACTCTTATTTTTTTAACCTAACTTCATATAGTTTCTAGCCATTTCCAATTTAATCATCAATAAATTCTAATTAAGCCAATTTATAAGCTAATATGAATCTATTTATTGATTATTTATATATTGATGCTATAGTAATAATATTGATAATTATTGTAATAATGTGACAAGGAATATATGGTCATGATTTGTGATGGAAATGTGAACTATGTGATACGTTTGTTATGAGATATGTTACTTTTTGATAGCTTGAAAAATTCCTATGAGATATGAGACTATGAATGATAATGATGAGATGAGATTAGGTATATGAACTAGATCCTAGATTTATACATTCTGATATGAAGCATTGGATAAGGTGAAACTTAGAAGGATAAGATTGGCAATTGTGTAGGATAAGGTGAAAAGGAGTAACAAGTACAGTCTTGATCTTGATTGTTTATTTTACTTACTTGAATTGTTATTACTTTGAGAAATACCAAAAGATGATATAATAATGTGACATGAATTTGTGGTATGTATATTTGCTATTGCAACAAAATTCATAAGTTTAGTATGAAATATTTCACTGAGCTCTAGACTCACTCTTCTGTGGACTATTTTTTAAATTCACAAAATATTGCTGCTATTCCACCCTTTGAAAAATAAAGATGGACAATGTTCCTATGGAAATCACTGTTGATGTATTTACCTTTGTAGTAGATAGTCCTTTAGGAATGTACAAGACCAGGATCCATTACATTATAATCCTGAATTTAAATGGTTTTAAGGTTTTACTTGAAGTAGAGATTATTCCTTTACAACCCCCTAACGTCTTGTTAATGATGACCATGGGATGGTTTGATCCTTAAGGGATCTATCGTCCATTTACACATTTTGCAAATCTTTTGAAAACTTATAAATAGAAAGGCCATAGAATTCCCTGAGAGCATGGTTAGTTGCACCTATAATTTTTAGTCCCTTGACAAGTAATAGGTTAAACTACCTTTTGTTTTGACTTACCATTGAGAGGACACATGGGGTAGTGTGGGAGAATGACTTTTAGAGTAGGCTAATTGTTTGTATAAGTTTTTTTTCTTTTTAGGAAATTGATGTTTTAATAGGCATGTGCCTTAATAGGCAATGTCCTTATATAATATAAAAGTATGTGCTTATTTCAATGACTTTCCTTTCTTTCCTATAATTTTATGATTTCTTAACTAATAAAATGAACTTGAGTAAATATGATTAGGGAATATTGAAACAAGTATGACTAGGGATGGAAAATAGAAATAGGTTAAAGACTGGTGATTATCAATTGGGGATTGATATTCATGCCGATTATGGCTAGGAATTTTGGTTGTGACATGTTTGGTATCAAAGCAAGATTTAGGTTAAACTTGTGAGTATAGATCTATATGTAGAGTTGTTATATAGTGGTGGTGGTTTCATTGAGTGTTTATAAGAACAGTACCAGTAGCACATGTACACACAAAAGCACATATAGTTGATACCATTCCCTATAAACTGTGTGAAATATGTGTCCATATCAGTAGAATTAAATTAGAACCTTTTGTATATCTTAAGAATTTAATTAATTTTGTAATGTAGTCTATGGTGAGAACTAGAAGACAGAATGGCCAAGAATCTGAACATAATAATGGAGTGTTATCCATTAGACAAAATAGTCCCCATTATGAAGTTGGTAATAACCCTGAAGTCCCTTAATAGGTAGAAAACTTAGTCCAGTAGGCAATGGATCACCTGATACCTATCCGTACATAAAATTGGGATTGAGATCTGAGTAGAAAGCTTAATAAGAGTAGGCGAAATTAACAAAATCAAGCCTCTCCTACTATAAATGAAGAGTAGAATAGGCTAAGAATTGTTCATGAGTTTTTAATGTTGAAACCACCTTGCTATGCTAGAATAAATCCTTCCATGGACCCATATTAATTCCTTGATCAAGTTGAAAGATATGTGGGATGTCACAGTGTCTTGATATACTAATAGAACTGGTAGGGTATCAGTTAGATGATTTAGCACATTATTGATATGTGGGAACTATCAAGAGGTGACCTATGGATGTTGAATCGTTAACTTAGGTGATATTCTAAGAAAACTTCATTAATCAATTTCTTCCTCCCAATGTCTGACAAGTGAATATTTGGAAGTTTGAAAATTTTAAAGAAGAAAACCTATCAGTGAGTGACTATGATGCCTAATTTACCCAACTTTCTTGATATGTTTCTCACCTGATTCCTAATGAGACTATAAAAGTAGAGAGGTTTGTTCATGGACTTTGTGATTATTATTTTGATCATGCTAAAGTTGATGTAGACATGACATGTCAGCAAGCTTTGAATCAAGCTTTGTAAGTTGAACTGAGATCTAAAGAGTGCTATGAAAGGGAAATATCCTTTGGTAGTAAGAAAAAAGCTTAATCCAAGGGAACTAGTATTACATCAAATGGAGGACTGGCTCCAACTCATAGAACACCACCTAGTGGGTGCAGAGGGAATTTTACCAGACTACCCCGATCATGGAATTCAATTGCAAGAAGGAATAAGGGAAGTTAAGTAGTTTCAACCGCTTCTATTCCATTCTATGGAAGAAATGCATGTCAAAGCCAAGAAAATTTCAATGCCAACATGCCACGATGTAGGATTTGTAATACGAACCATTATGGATCATGTAGAAGAGATTTGATTAGATGTTTTTGATATGGATAGCTAGGCCATAAAGCAAAGGAATACCTATGAATGTAAGTGCTTTCGAATATGGTGCAAATTACTAAATTTAACCTTAAAGTCAACCAATAACATAATCTGCTGCTTCAGTAAGAGCACCAACTACATCCAACAAAAATTATGGAAGAGGCAATTGAGGGAGAAACCCTAATAAAGTTGCAGCTAGGGTTTATGATCTTACCAGATAAGAGGTCCAAGCATCAAATGCCATAGTTTTACGTATTTTGAAATTACATAATCTACAAGCTCAGGTATTGTTTAACCCCAAAGCTATCCATTCCTTTATTGTAAAGAAATTTACTACTTTACCAAATAAACTCGATGAACTAATAAAATTCCATTAATAGTAATGACTCTGGTTAGCAAGGCCCTTTCTAGCTAACTATTTGTTTAGAGAATGCATTATAATGTTAGGAGATAAATGTTATCCTTGCTATCATGTCTTCTCTTTGAAAAACAATTTTAATTGATGTCATTATCTAACTCTATGCTTTTAGTATTTGTTCATTTTGCAAATTCAAAGTAGATCGAGTGACATGAAAGAGATCCACTATAGATTTAGTGTTTTTATTGTTCTTCACTAAGATCTTTTGTAAGTGAATTCTAGCTTGATTTGATTCAACTAAATTTCTTAAAACTAATATATTGAGATAGAAATAAATCACTTAAAGTAAGCTAAAATAAAATATTTTCCAAACTAAGTTTTCAAATGATTTTTCACAAGTGCAAGTTTAATAAAAATCATTTTTCACTATGTGAATCGATTCATAAATTGATTCATGCTGAAGATCTTGTGAAAATGTATTTGAATCGATTCATGAAGAAAAATTTTGAAAAATGTTTCTTACCAAAGGTTAGGACTTTTACCTGAATCAATTAGGTAATCGATTCAAGATTTGTCTATATAATACTATGATTTGATTCATGAATCGACTTGGTCTTGAACTTCTTTATGATATTTATAGACAAATCGATTCACAAATCAATTCATTAGTTGGTAACCATTACGAATTGATTCACGAATTGATTCAAAGCTTTAAAATCAGTTATTTTTCAAAAGTCGGTTATCATAACAATAAATAACCTTCACCCTCATTTCAAACATACATCACAATTTAGTTTTCATATTCTTCAAATGCAAAAATATAGACCTATCAAAGCTTAATCAGATTTACATATACCTTACTATTAGGATCTTGAATCAAGCTTGTGAAGAATTCACATTAGATGTTTAAGATTTTCATCTTAAACTTTGGTATTGTATTTTTTACCATACTTCTTGTTCTTTATTTCATATTTTTAGGTTGATAGGAATCTTGTTATCTTTCATTTGCGATTTCTAGGTTGATAGGAATTGGAGATATAAAGGAAGTAGTTGATATTCCCTTACATCTTCTTTAGTTGTAAGGTTGATTACAATTAGTTAAAGGTCTAGAGTCAATTGTGTCTAAAAGTTAACAAGAGTCCAGTCAAAGTCCTATGTAACAATTGGTGTTCAAGAGCCTGGTCAATTCTTGTGTTTTAGTAATAAAAAAAGGCTATTCAATTGAGGATTGTCCAATGGAAGTAGACTTTAATTGCTATTTCAATTGAAGTTGAACCACTTTAAAAATCTTGTGTCTTGATTATTCTTTACTGCACTTTATATTCTATTGTATTATAATCTTTTATTTTGCTGCAAATCTAATCTTAATGCATTTTTGATATAATTGCATTACTGATTTATTACAATTCTGTTAACTACTTTTGCTAAATTGGATAATCTGTCATTGAATACTAAACTACAATTCACATAATTAGTGACTTCAACTAACTCTCAACTTTCCAATAGAGTTTCTTTGATAAACATTGTAAACCAGAATCCAATCTAATTTCAAAAGAGTATTTTAATATTCATTAGAGGTAAGATCACTTTTTATTATATCTTTTTAGGACTAACAGCTGGTATTAGAGCTTTGGCTCTTGATACTCTTTATTTTCAAAGAGATTATAGATTCTAGCTTTACATTATTACCTAAATGTTCTCCCTTGAACAAGCCCCTAAGTTTTAATGGACATCATTATACCTATTGGAAATAAAAAACTAAAGACTTTATTGAAGTCACTAATGTAGACATGTGGGAGATTGTAGATGATAGATATGATCCACCATAAACCTTGATTAATACAGTTGTAAAACCTAAACCTAATTCATTATAGACTGAGAAGGAAAGGAAGAAATACCTCCTTGCCTCCAAAGTGAAATGGATTATCTCTAACTCACTTTCTCTTAATGAATATAAAAGGATTTCAAATTGTACCACTGCTAAATAGATTTGAGACACCTCAGAAGTAGCACATGTAGGCACTACATAGGTTAAGGCATCTAAAATGCATGTTTTAGTCTCTGAATATGAAATGTTTAAAATGGAAGAAGAAGAATCCATTAAGGATCGCATTCAATGTTTCACTGTTATAACTAACTATTTGATGTTGCTTGGAAGAACCTTTGATAATGCAAATTTAGTGCACAAAATTCTGAGTCTCTTACTGATGAATGGCAACCAAAGGTGACAGTTATTAAAGAATCACTAAAGATAGGGATGCTAACAATTCAGGAGCTTTATGGTAATCTAGAAGAGCATGAGCTAGAAATAAAAAGATATAAAAAGAATGGAGACAACAAAAAGAAGAGGACCTTAGCACTTAAAGCTATGAAGTCATTTGAATTTGAAGAAAAGAAAAATCAAACAATAGTGATACTGAAAATGAAGAAGATGATATACTCTTATTAAGCAAGAAACAACTAAGATTACTTAAGGAAAAGAAATAAAGGAAAGCGGAAAGTTGATCATCAAAAAAGGAACTAGAATAACAATGAATATGAGTCAACCTACTTTGAATGCCAGAAATTGAGACACTTCAAACTAGACTACCCTGTATTCTTGAAGAGATAGCTGGAAAAGAAAGAAAGAAAAGGAAGACATCTTCTAAGAAAGGAAATCTAGCTTTTGGAATGATAAACAAGCTAATTTTTAAGAAGAAAAAGAGATAAAGGAAAAAACCCTTCTCTGCCTTATGGCTCAAGAAGATAAGGATATAGAGGTATTTGAATCTTTCTTCTATTCTGATAATGATATTAATGATGATGAAATTGATGATGAGGTTAATGATATATGCATTAAACTCTATGATGCATTAGTAAAAGCTAAGAAAGACTTGAAACATGCAAACAAAGAGAAAGAAACCTTGCATGTGGAATTAAGATGATTGAGAAAGAAAACCATGATTTAAATCTCTTAGCTGAAAAAGTGTTGAATGATAGTAAAGTTTGTGATCAATGTGAAATCTGTATATCTAAAATAGACATATTGACCAAAGCTTTACAAAGATTTACGAATAGTAAAATGTGATTAAATGACATGCTACAAAACCAAATTGGTTTTCAAAATAAATCTAGTTTAGGATATATATAACAAATCAAGAAGAGTTTAAAGAAAATAACTCAAGCTATTAAAACTAATAGAAAATTTAGTCATATGACTTGTTTTTACTGCAATCAAAAGAGACATCATACTAGACACTATCATTATAGAAATGGGACTTATATGCTAAAACCAAATAAGAAACTAGTGTGGTTACCGAAAGGATATTTTGCTATGTTTACTAACCAATGTGGATCCAAAATCCATTGGGTACCATAAATGCAAGTATAATTTCTAATATGTAGGTTTGTGGGAGACACAAAAGCAACTCACAGTACTCAGACAACAGTTGCTTTCACCATAACACTAAGAAATGATAAAACCTCCCCTCTTTTCATACCTTTCCCTCCTATACTTGATTATTTGTTATTGCATCTTGCAAATTTTAACTTAGGCATCAGAGTTTTCTATAAGTTTGTTTTGCAGGTACTTAATATGAGAATTAAGGTAAAAAAAACTATGTTAAGTTGATTGATATTGATAAGTATATCATATGTTAAAATCATTGGAACAAAAGTACATGAAAACTAATTCTAGGGCTCTTTGAATCAAATCCTGAATCAATTCAAATTTTTCCAAATTTCTGTGAGTTTTTGAATTGATTCACAACTCAAAATTTTACACTACAAATCGATTCATGAACTGATTTAGACAATTTTTGAATCCTTCAAGAAGAGTTTAAATTTTGAAATTTTTTTATCAAACTATGTGAATTAATTCAATCTTAACAAAATCAATCCACAAATCGATTTGACCCTAATCAAATCAATTCGTCAATCGATTAATTAGATTTTTCAATCTTTTGGTTAGTGTTCCAAAAATTTCCAAAACTGATACTCAAACTCCCTGAATTGATTCCAAAATTGGTTTAAGACCTCATATATACAAAAATCAAATGATTCATGCAACAAGTCTAAAATTTAGAAGAATCATTACTTCAAAGGGAGATTAATATCAAGATAATGCTAAAAGCAATTTTGTATCCTTAAATCCCTTTACCCCTATTTTATGGTTTGAACTTTAAACTTTGTTACTATTTCTTAATGAGGCACTATTGCTCTTTGATGTGCCAAAAGGGGGAGAATGATGAGATTTTAGATAAGATCTCTATTGACAGTGGATTTCAATTTCGCCTAAATCCAACCAATGGAAGGGGTTCTTTCGAGACCCAAACTATTTTTTAGTTGTTAGGGCAGTGAGTGACGAGAGACAGTGGGAAGGAGAAGGAGAAAGGTTGAAACACAAAAGTTTAATGTGGCTCAGCTAAATCTGAGTAACACCAGATCCTACATCCATAGAGATGTTTTATTAATCTAAAAAAGTTTTTACAAAACTTTAACTATGGTCTTTGGCCTCTCTAGCTTAGCATAGTTTCTACTAATATTTTTCACTCTTCTCTCCACTCCCCCTTTTACAATGGTTCCAACCCTCCATTTGTAAAAGCATGGAGGGTGATAATAAAATATTTCACTCATTTATTTGTCCTCTCACTTAGCATTTTAAGGTCCAAAATGACTTACTTTCAGTTGTGTTAGTGCATATTTATGGTATAGTGTCAATTGGATGCATTATATGAAATTCTATAGTTGCTATTTTGAGCAGTTTCTATATTTTGGTCATAACTCAAGCTACACTTATCCAATTAATGTGATTCTTGTCTTGTAGGAAATCTAAAAGATATCTCTACAAACTTCATGAAGACCTCTAAGGCTAAATCATGCAATTGGCTATCTGAATTTGGAGTTGAAGCCAAGACCAGAATATTGTCTTGGGCAGCATGACCTTTGTGTACTAATCAGACCATAACTAGAGTTATACAAGTCCAATTGAGGTAAACTAATTCCAAATAGAAGCTAACACATAATTATACATTTCTCATGAAGACTTCCAGAGCTGAAAACATCAAATTGGGCATGAAAAATAGGCTACAACAGAGAGGTAGAATAGCTGCAAAAATGGGCCTCTGCAGAATTAGTGTTTTAAGGCCCCAATTGGCATGCACTTGAGCCCAATGATCCATCACTTTGTTCAGCCTGCACTCAAATAGCTGGAGAGTAGTAAGTCCATGAAAAACCAAAAGAAAGTGGCCTACAAAATGCACAGCACACAATGGCAGTGGCAGCAACAACTAGACCAGCCATCATGCCTACTCACCAACCAGCTAGCTTCCCTTCTTTTTACCCGAGCAAAGCCATTTTTCAAAGGAGTTTTTAGTTCAATTTTTAAGCTTTTCTTAGGGAGTTTTTCATGTGCAGAGAGCAAGCTTTTTCTCTCCCTTTTTTTCTATATTTTTTGGCCTTCCATGGAAGGCTAATCATCCAAGGGTTAACACTTGAAGATTTATGTTGAGATCTTGTTCTTTCATCTTGCATTCAATTGCTGGCCCTTTCTCTTCCTTTCCTCTTTCTTTTTATTGTGATATCTGAGTTGAATTCATCCATTTGATTTAGATATTAATATGGTTATTGAGATCTTGATAATCACTTGTAGAAGAGGATAGGAAAACTAAACAATGCATTG
>JANHAO010023117.1:0-11994 GCA_026873985.1 Saraca asoca
AAATTAATCTAAATCATGAAAGTAGGCAATTAGGTTAATTTAAGTACTATTATTAGACCTTGAAAAAGGCTAGTAATTAATTTAGGCTAAATCATCCTCAATTATCTAAGTAATCATAATAGGAAAGATTTCAATTAATTGTTAAAGATCATAAGTGTGGTGAAACCTCAATCTTAGGCTTTTGTAATTGAACTTTACTTATTATTTACTTGCTGCTCTTTCATTAAGTCTCTTTATTACTTTTGATATTCTTACTTGATTTAGTCAACTTACATTTCAAATTCTGGTAATTGATAAAGAGATCTCGGTGGGATTCGACCCGTATTCGTCAGAATCTATTACAATTACACAGTATGCTTACGGAAAATAATACATCGCAGAACATTTTAAGTAGTGTGATAATTACATGAGAACATTATTCACAATATCAAATAGAACATTTAATATTTCATACTTGGAAGTAATAGTGGGAACTCAAGCAAGTAGTAGATATCACCTGTTTAAATGATGTAGGATGATATGTCATGTTGATGTTATGTGTACGATGCAAATGCATATTCTCCTTTATACTTTCCACAACAATCTTCATCCCCTCCTTACACTAGCCTTATCCCTCAACTTGTTTTTATCTATCCTTCCACCATAAGCAATCCAAGGTCAAAAATAAAACCCACCAACATGCTAATAGTAAAAGTATGTGTCATTTTCACATTCCATTTCTGTGCTTTATGCATGTAATAAACATAATGCAATTGATATTGCACTGCTCAATTCTCAAATATCACATTAATCATGCCCTACTAGGCCATTTCCTTTTAATTGCTACCGCTGTGCCTTTTCAATTCATATATGATGCATAGGGCTTTACTTGCATGAACTTTCCCTTTCATGCCCCTTTTTGAATCACAAGATTGCCCTACAAGGCTTTTAAATCATATTTTTATGTATTCAAAGTTCACAACCTAGCCTTGTTTTGAGTTTTAACCTAACTCAATCTCAGTTTAAAACTAATTTGGCCTATTCTAGTTTTACCTTAACACTATTCTATTTTAACTTACTCTATAGGGGTGTTACAATATGTGATATGGAATCTAGAGAATTGGTCAAATAAATGGTATGGTTAGACAAGTCAATTGGTTGTGTAAGGACTGATCGATTGGTTGCCTTCACGAGCATATATAAGGATACCCTCTTTAGCAAAATTCAAAACCCTCACTTGCAATTGAGTAGCTCCTAAAGGATTATTGCTCAACAAATGTGGATTCTGGTTTATGCTCTTCAAGGGTGTAAGCCTAAGGTAAGACTTTTAGCTTAAAAAACCTAATTTCTTACCTTAAGTTCTTTTGATTTTTAGTTTTGATCTTCCTTTTGTTTCTTTGATTGTTGCAAAGTGTTTCCCCAATAGCCAAAGGTTAAAATCAAAATTAAAGGAGGGGTCCAAGGTGTAGGCTTTAGAAGATTCTCTTTACTAGGCAAGTGAGAATTTCTACCTTCCTAACTTCATTTTATGTATAAAAATATATGTTTTCTAAATATGCCCCAATGTATTTTTGCTATGCTAGGGAAATTAGAAGAAAAATTAGATAAATGCATTAGGCCTAAACATGTTAATTTATGATTATAAAACCAGGATAAAACCTAGATATGAAATATTACATGAAATAATAGAAATTATGAATCACCAAAAGATATAGAATACATCAGAAATTAGGATATATGTGTGCTATTTGAACCACATGTGATGATTGAATTATTGATTCTATGAATGGGAAGATTTGACCTATGACTTAGCATGAAAATAGAATCGCATACTAGTCAGATATTCCTATAAATTTGGCTATGCATTGTTTCATGAGTCATGATTCATACATTTATATTTTTATAATTCCATGATTTAAATCACATAAAATATAAGATTCATTATGAATATTTATTTTTACAATTTTAGATTAAATTGCATCAAAATTATACTTTTTAGATTTTCATGAATTTCTCTTTGAAAAAATATTTTTCATAAATCTCATATATTTTGTGAATCTTTCACCTTATTAAAAATTTCTGAATTTTTATAATTTTATATTATTTCATACACATAACAACATCTTTCGATATCATTAGTATTTCTTCAAAAAATTAATCATAAATTTATTTC
Source organism: Saraca asoca (assembly GCA_026873985.1). Taxonomy (NCBI): domain Eukaryota; kingdom Viridiplantae; phylum Streptophyta; class Magnoliopsida; order Fabales; family Fabaceae; genus Saraca; species Saraca asoca. The sequence goes on from JANHAO010023117.1 coordinate 2,153, forward strand.
TTAACAATTTTCACAAATATACATTTAGGATATAACAGGAAGAAAATATTTCCAATAGGAATATTAAAACGAATAGACTAAGTGAGTCAACATAAGTAAAGTTTATGATTTCCTCAGGGAGATCTAGGCAATATGGAAAATGAATAAGAAATGATTGTTTATGTGAATTGATAAAAGCAAAAAAGGGAAGACCTATATATACTAGGAGATAAACATTATGATTTTTCTATCACTGGGGATAGTGACTTATGATTCAAGGAGATGTGTAGGAGGGCACGCTTTATACGATATGTCATTGGGGGCATACAAAACTATATGGTGTGTCAACAAGGGCATACAAAACTATATTATTATGGGTGAAAATTGGTACTTCATAAATAGGCTGGTAAAAGGCCTAAGAAGAAAAGGCCCAGCTCGTCTAACCCTGAGGTCGCTAAGTGAGATCCCCAGGTCATGAAGCCATGTGCTCAATAAAAGACATAGTCAAAAGTAATAGTCTGGCTCACTAGATGATGAGCCCTAACACTCATGGTCAACAGTTCCCCTTAAGTGAGCTCGCTTCATTAAGAGCGAGCTTGACCTCACTGCCTGAAGGGTAGTAGTGACCCTAGGATAGGTAATCTAGTTCATAAAGCACAACACTTAGCCAGAAGCTCGCTAAGTTTAAGTGTGAGACAAGCATACGTTAGCTTGTAGACCCAGCAGATGGGGGCCCATCTGCAGAAAGTAACCTATAGAAGCCAAATTGTAGGAGTCTATGAAGTCTTGTACATTTATTTTGATGTAATAGAAATGCAAATTATGTAATTACTATTACAACCTCCTAGCCTCTATAAATAAGAGGAGGGAGATCACTGTAAGTGAAGCTAAAAATAGATACTATAACTCTACCTGATTTTCACCAAAGTAATAAAAGCTACTGTGGACGTAGGGACCAGTGCTGCCTGATTTTGGCCGAACCATGTTAAAATCCTTTGTGTGTCTGCTGCTCTTCCTCTGCATCTCCTCTTTCTTCATTTGCAACCACTAGAAAATAGTTTGAGTCCTAAAAGAATCCTTTTGGTTGGCTGGATTTTGGCAGAACTAAAATCCATTGTCAACATTTGGGCACCATCTGTGGGGACTCATCTATTCTCTAGTTGTCTTCTTGTATTCTAGCCAGTTTCCTATACAGCTACAATGGCAAGAGGAAAAGTCGCCAAGGCTTTGAATGCATTGGTTGGTCCCCCCGAAGGTCATGTGTCTACAATGGACTCCTCCACTACTCCTGTTATAGGTGCTGTCACCGGTTTACCCCTAACCATCTCATTTCAACATGCTACTATTGCCAGTGGCATTGATGAAGCACAAGCCTAGCTTCAATGTCAGAAGAAACTCAAAATATGATAGGAGAATTGACTAGAGTAGCCACAATGCTAGCACAAGTGCAAGCTCAGGGTGTGCAAAGGCAGACTAAATTCATTGCACTCGCTAACGTTCTCTAATAGCAGTAACCTGGATGTCTGAATAGAGCTAATCGAGAGCATTCCCTAGGTTGCTTCTTGCAAGAGCATATCTCGAGTCACTGCTCCCACGACCAGGAAGGACAAATAGGTCAGTGCTCTCCTTGTCGGTAGACTAAAGCACAAGGCTCGATAATGGAGGAGTTACTCTAAAGGATTAAGCGGCTAAAGGAATATCTGTGATCTCAAGGCAGTCAAGCTCGCACTAAAGAGAGATCACCATTTTTTGTAGAGATCAAAACACAGCCTCTTGCACACAAAATTAAAGTCCCTACAATCCTGCTTTACAATGGGGATGCTAACCCTTATGACCATTTGGACGCATTCAATGTTCAGATAGATTTGCAGATAGTTGATCTTTTGGTTAAATGCTGAGTTTTCCCAGCTACCCTAGGAGGTGTACCTCGGGCCTAGTTTGGAAGCCTTCCAGCTCGCTCAATATATAGTTAGGAAGAGTGTCAATAGAAGTTCGTCAACCAGTACCAAGCATTGAAGAGGTAGCTTGTGCCCCCTTCCTCCTCGCAATGATCTTCCAGCGTAAACATAAGTCACTAAAGGATTACATTGCTAGGTTCAGACTCAGAGCCAACTTGGTAGAGAATCCATACGAAGAAACCATTTTGGCAACAATCTCCATAGGACTTCGTAAAGATGGAAAGTTGTATAAAAGCCTATACAAATCCCCTGTAAAAAACTTAACTAAGTTTTACGAGTAAGCTACCAAGCAGATCAAGTAGGAGGAAACTTTTGGCTTAGATAAGTCTGATCGGAAGGATAGAAAGGATAGCTCTGTCCATAGTAGAAAGAAAGGTAGTGAAGGCTAGGGTGACTATTTTAGTGAGCAGACTATGAAGAAGTCCAAGAGGACCAAGGACGAGTGACCTTAGCCCCTGGGTCACCATGAGCACTACAACGTCCTATTAGACACCTAGGATAGGATATATATGTCAGAGAGGGATCAGGAGGACTTCAAGAGGCCTAGACCTTTAAAGGTCCCATACAGGCAAAGGAATAGAGAAGAGTTTTGTGCTTACCATAAAAAGGTTAGGCATGGCACCTCGAATTGTTAGGAGCTTAGAGATGCAATTGAGGACCTGATCAAGAGAGGCCGCCTAAGAGAGTACGTGGTGCGACCTATGGGTAGTGACCTCAGCATCCTTAATGAGATCCCAATCAAAAGCAAAGGGGCTTACTCAGAATTATACATTGATGATGTATTATAATTCAGAAGCTAGTGTTAAAGCTTCCCTCTATCTCTGTTGAAAGAAACTTTATTCTACTGTTGGCTTAACCTTATAGCAATCTTTTCATTACATGTATCTAATTTGCTCTTTGCTATCAAGTGTGCACGATCCTCTGAGCTCACATGCAACTAGCTTTCTTAAGCAATATGTGCATTCAGATTGTCAATTATGACCTCTGGTCTAGTTGAGGTGCTGTGGCGCTAAAAATATCCATAGACTCTTTGCCAATTATGACCTCTGGTCCAATTGAGGCACTATGGCACTAAAAATTTCCATAGACTCTTTGCCAACTGTGACCTTTGGTCTAGTTAAGGTGTTGTGGCAATAAAAATATCCATAGATTCTTTGTTAACTGTAACCTTTAGTCCAGTTGAAGTGTTGTGGCATTAAAAATATCTATACCCTTTGCCAACTATGACCTCTAGTCCAGTTGAGGCACTGTGGTGCTAAAAATATCAACAGATCCTCTGTCAACTATGACCTCTCACCCAATTGAGGTGCTGGGTGCTAAAAATATCCATAGACTCTTTGCCAACTATGACCTCTGGTCCAGTTGAGGCATGGAGATGCTCAAAATAAACTCATTTTCTAACTGCAACCTTTGGTCTAGTTGAGGCATGGAGACACTCAAAATAAACTCATTTGCCAACTACAACGTTTGGTCCAGTTGAGGTACGGAGATGCTCAAAATAAACTCATTTCTAGCAAGAGCATTAAGCTCGCTGAGGCACGAAGGCGCTCAAATAAACTTGTTTCTTAAGCAACTAAATTGTCGTGGTATAGCCTGTAAGGCATAGCTCTCATGCGACTTATTATTCATAATTTTTATGTGACCTAATGTTCGTGGCTCTCATATGACCTATTGTTCATAGCTCTCATGTGACCTAATGTTCACATCTCGCATGCGACAAATAATTCACAACTTTCATACAAAGTATTGTCCACAGTTTTCGTATGATTTCTCGTAGGATGCAACTTTTATACGACTGGCTGGAATGCTTTTCTCACTACTGACTAAGGGACTCATGGTTCTCAGACTCATTGTTAATTAAAGAAATATGACTAATTGGTTATCCAAGCATTTCATTCAACTATAGTTTGCATAAAATCTATGTTATCATGTACAATAAGCAGAACATTCAACACAATCCAACACTCGCAAAAGAGAGTTCATTCATTAAAAGCCTTAATGAGCTAAACTTACACCAGAATAGTCAATACAAATCAATAAGCCTATGAAGAAGGCTAGCCTCTCGAAGGTAGACTTCGACTAGCAGGAGGGCTAGCGAGCACATGAGCTCCTCAGCATTTCTCCATAGCTGACAGGTTTTTTCTTGACTCACCCATTCCTTTAGGATTGAGAATCATAGGAGTTTGGCTGGCAAGTCCAAGTCTCATGGTAGAGCCATGAAGAAGTAATCCAAGATATGTAGAAGATCCACCAATGTGCAGTAGGCTATGCACGCCCCGTCCAACACCCAAGCCATCAGAGATATAGGGGGCTTAGCTAAGGCAACCATCAAGTTCTTCAATGAAGAAGGAAGAAAACCTCCAGGCTTTAAATAGACTAGCTCAATCACTTGAAAAACCTAGAGGTTATTTGGTTGATCCTGATTGAATGGTCTAGGAGAAACAAAGCTACCATGTTAATGGTTGTGAACCATGCATAGAAAGAAGTATGGCCTGATGCAGACGAAATGAAAGATTTAAGTTCAAAATGACAACATGACAGGAGCTGTAGGCAAGGACCATGCAAGTAAACTACAATTCCCAGTTCACAAAGCAAACTGAGAGTTGGGGCGCTAATGTTATGGGTGAAAATTGGTACTTCATAAATGGGCTGGCAAAAGGCCTAAAAGGAAAAAGCCCAACTTGTCGACCCTAAGGTCGCTAAGTGAGATCCCCAGGTCATGAAGCCATGTGCTCGATACAAGACATAGTCAAAAGTAATAGTCTACCTCACTAGGAGACAAGTCCTAACACTTGTGGTCAACAGTTCTCCTTGCGCGAGCTCACTTCATTAAGAGTGAGTTTGACCTCGTTGCTCGAAGGGCAGTAGCGACCCCAGGATAGGTAATCTGGTTTGTGAAGCATAGCACTTAGCTAGAAGCTCGCTAAGGTTGAGCTTGAGACAAGCATACATCAACTTGCAGACCCAATAGATAGGGGCTTACCCGCAGAAAGTAACCTGCAGAAGCCAAATTGCAAGAGTCTATGAAGTCTTGTACATTTATTTTGATGCAACAGAAATACAAATTATGTAATTACTATTGCAACCTCCTAGCCTCTATAAATAAAAGGAGGGAGATCACTGTAAGCAGAGCTAAAAATAGATACTGTAACTCTACCAGATTTTCACCAAAGTAATCAAAGCTATCGTGGACGTAGGGACCGGTGATGCCCGATTTTGGTCGAATCACATTAAAATCCATTGTGTGTCTGTTACTCTTCCTCTGCATCTCCCCTTTCTTCATTTGCAGCAACCAAAAAATAGTTTCACCCTTCAACTGCATAGTATTAATGTTTGACAAACATGTTGTTTGATGTAACTTGCTTGACCAACTAATCAATCTAACCCTAATGCATGCATGCTAGCTTCCAAGATAGCCCTTACAATACATAACATGGTTGATTTATGGACCTTATAGTTGACTTTGAGATAAGGCACTTGATATTATATATGCTAGTTGACTATATGGTCCCACCTTTCACTATCTCATGATAGTCTTCATTCAAATTGGTTACATCTTGGATTTAAAGATAGTTTTGATGTGCACAAGTGAACTAGGACATAATAGGAGATAAGATGAGGCCTAAAGTGATGCAGAGATGGTTCAAGTGAGATTAATAAGATTAAAAGATTTAAAAGACGTATTTGAATGAATATACTATGTATTATTGTTTAATATTCTATGATACATGCCATATATGATTGTATGGCCAAAATGATTTTCCACCCAAGGTTAGGTAGGAATTTTTCGCTCACTAAGTATTTAGGTTATACTCATATATATATTTTTTAACAATTTTAGGTTAATAGAATTCTTGAGGACATCTTAGTTAAAGGAGACTCCTAATGTTATATATGCATGACTTGTGTATGTGATTCCCTTGGTTACTTTTTAGTAATTGTGTCCTTTAAGTTAGATAAAAATCCAAAAATTTATGCTTTATGATTACAAAAAGAATTATTTTTATTTTCAAAATTAAGAAAATATTTTATGAAAATATTTTAATTTAAAACATTGCATATCATGGATTTCAAATTAAATGTGCACAATTATACTTTTAGCATTGCTTTCATATTTTTTAAAATAAAAAGTGTTTTGTGACAAAAGATGTTCATGAGTTCACGAGTCACCACCTGGTGATTCATGCCAGTCATGTCCCTGAAATTTAGGATGTGGCACATATTCATATTCAATATTATATCCCATATTTACATGCATGGCTATACACATCATTTATAACATTAATTCATAAGATTATGTCACATCTTGATTTTTAGTGATATTATTTAGATGAATCACCAAGTTGTGACCTACGAACTCATGAGCATTTTTATTCTAAGAGATCATTTTCATTTTAAAATCATGAAAATAATATGGAAATATAATTTTGGGCCTTTCATTTAAAATTCATGATATGCAACATTTTAATGAAAATTTTTAAATAAAATATTTTCTAAATTTTTGAAAATAAATAAATATTTTTTGAAAATGTTAAATCATCAAAATCTAGATCTTTTATTTAGCTAGATGAATACTAACCCCTTAAAAGGAAATCAAGGAGACCACATACTTGATAGCAAACACATGTCAAGTGAGGAATATCCTTTAGTGAGAAATCCTCTATTAATTCATTTACCTAAAAATATTAATGAATATGGCAAGTATAATTCGAGTACTCAGTGAGCAGAAATGTCTAACCAATCTTTGGGTTGATAACAGTTTTGGACATACATATAAATATAATTCACATAATATATATTATGTAAACATAATAATCATATAAAATTTCACATGCATATTTGATTTTTCTTTATCTTTGTAATCTTAATTAGTTTCCTTATTTGTGATCATGCAAATTCTATAATCTTATCCAATCTCATTTATTATGGAATTACCAAACATGGGTATTTTGGTAATATCAAGGGGGTTGTATTTCTACAACACATATGAAACCATCTGGTCAACTAGATATTATGATGAGTTATGTCTACCTTAGTGTTATATACAAAAAATGGTCTCGAAAGCTCGCGGTCCTAGCACATCAAAGCCTTTCAGTAAACTTCATTTCGCCCACCAGAAAGTGGCACAATGGAGTAATTTCGGTATCCTCCCCTTGAAGTTGACCTCGTCTCATCCATCATGAGGCAGCAGTGCAGTAAGATCATCTAGACATATCTCTCGGAGCTACCCTTACCTGGCGAGGCAGCGACCTAGCGATCCAACAAGGAAGCCACAAGACTCGCTCGCCAAGTAGCAGCACTAGGCTCATTATAGCAGTCTCCACAACACCTCTGAGCTAAGGATTCTCTCTCAGAATGCCCAAGTATCTTGCTTGGCATGATAGCACCAAGCAGCAGACGCCGGCAGGATTAGGCCTACCGTCAGCCTAAGGAGACCATTCTGCAGCCTACCTTCAGCAGTGGCTAGTTAGTAGTTTTTTTTTCCTAAATTCCATCATTTTCTATGATTTTCTAATTTTTTAAATATTTTTGAATTATTTTTTTGTTTTTGTTTTTATTTCAATTTCTTTTAGTTTTTGATTATTTGTCATACTTTTTTGTGTATGACTCCACCCTTCTATATTCCTAGGCTAATATATGATCTAGAGATTAAGAGAACCTTACAATAACTGAGAAGATTGAGTAGGCACCATTTTGGCTTAGTTTAAAACCTTTTATCACCCTTTTTAGTTCCTTCCTCTCTAAGCTTAGCTGAAGGAGATTTGTTCTCTACATGTTCTTCACCACATTCTAGCATGCAAAATATGACATTTCATCAAAGAACTTTGAAGGAACTACTGCCCTTGACTTTAATCAGTAACCCTTATGCATCAACTATTCTAAGATTGAGACTACATTTGAACTGAAGTCTGGCCTGATCTATTTGCTACCTATATTCCATAGGCTAGCTGGGGAAGATCCTTATAAGCATTTGAAGCAGTTCCATATAGTTTGCTCAACCATGAAGCCCTAAGGTATCTTAGAGGAATAGATCAAATTGAGGGCATTTCCCTTCTTTCTAGTTAATTTAGCTAAGGACTGGCTATACTATCTTCCATGAAACTCTATCAACACATGGCATGAGATGACCAAATTCTTCTTGAGAGATACTTCCCTACCTCTATAGCTGCCAACATTAGAAAAAAAATTTTGTAGTATCAAGCAACAATCTGAAGAGACCCTATGTGAGTATTGGGAAAGATTCAAGAGGTTTTGTTCAAGCTGCCTCTATCATCAAATTAGTGACCAGCTTCTTATTTAGTACTTCTATGAAGGCCTCCTTCTAATAGACAAAAGCATGATTGATGCAACAAATGAAGGAGCCTTGGTAAATAAGACCACTAATGTTGAAAGGATGCTGATATCCAATATAGCAGTAAATTCAGAGCAATTTAGTAGTAAGCCAGATTACACCATGAAGAAGGTAAATAAGGTCCACACATCCAACTTAGAAAAGCAAATGACAAACCTTACTTACATGGTTTAACAACTCATGGGATAGAAACAAGAGGCATAAATGTATGGCATCTATTTAGCTCCTAGACATCGCACTGATACATGTCCAACCTTTTTCTAGGAGTTGACCCTTACCAACAAGTCCAAGCCATGGATAGGTTTTTAGAAAATAATAGAATATTCCCAAACTAAACCTGGCAACCATATAAACTCTAGTGATCACCCCCCAACCAAAGATGTCATATCAAGCTAGTAGATCTCCTATTAATAACCTTTACATCAAATGTAGTAGCCAAGTCAAAACTGACCTATACAATAGCAGAACCAAGACTTAGTTTCAAATCAAGCTTTGGCAAACTTAATAAAAAATATAACATAATAGAATCCACAGTTTCAGCAAGAAATGAGAGAAGAGATTTAGTAGATTATGTAGGACATTGCCACCCTTAATACTAGAACATAGACAATAAAAACCTAGATAACAAACCTAGGAAATTAGGCTGCAAATAGACTGTCTTCTTACATAATCATGAATCTAAGGGAAAATGCCTATGCTATAATATTGAGGAGTGGCAAGGAAGTGGAGATCAAGCAGCCAATTCCAAATCAGAAAAATGTGAAGATTTTTAAACTAAGAAATAGCTTCTATCCAGTTTGTTCACCTTCACCTTTCTCAAAATAGATTGGCCAAATAGAAAAAGAAGGACGAAGACACAAGCATTCTGGAGACATTTAGAAGAGTTGAAGTGAACATTCCCCCTACTGGATGTGGTCATCCAGACTTTGTGGTATACCAAGTTCCTCAAGGAGTTGTGCACTACCAAGAGGAAACTAAAAGGTAATGAAAGAATTAGCATATGGGAACTATTTCTACTATCATTCAGAAAAAAATACCCTAGAAATGCAAGGATCAATGTACCTTTACCATTCCATGTGTTATTGGTGATACTAGATTTGAACATGCCATGCTAGATTTAGGTGCATCCATTAATGTCATGCCTCTTTTCATCATGCATCTTTGAATTTAGAACTATTAAAAGAAATTGGTGTCATAATTCAGTAAGCAAATAGGTCTAGTGCTTACCTTGAAGGAGTAGTTGAGGATGTTTTGGTTAAGGTGAATGGCTTCATTTTTCCAACAAATTTTTACATTCTGAATATGACTAATGATCCCTTAACTAGGGGTGTTAAATGGATGGACCGGGATGGACCGGACCAAAATCCACACGGACCGGGCCTAAACAGGCTCGATCCGTTTAGGCCCGCATTAAAACGGGCCCGTGAATTGCTACGGACCGGACCGGCCCGTTTTGTAAAGAAAATGAAAAAAATTATGTTTTAGCCCCTAAACTTCTCACAATCTTTTACAAAGATCCACCCGAATAAAAATTTTTCAATTTAATCCTTACA
>JANHAO010023118.1:0-11992 GCA_026873985.1 Saraca asoca
GCCTGATTTCTCTTTGGATATCCAATGTTAATTTTTCTAATTCATGTTAAATTGGTTGCTTGACAATATATAATTATTTACAGGTCAAAATATGTTGTTGGTTCTTTAAATTTGTCATGATTTGGTCCTTTAAGTTTTGTTTGATTCAACTATGTTAGCCTAAGTTATTCTAACTGCATATTTTTCTTGGTTTTAATATTGAAAAATAATTTTATCTGATAATATGCTTTAGTGTTTTTGATTTTTTTTTATAGGTTCAAAGGAAATGATTTAAGAGATCCAAGAATAATTTTAAAATTTATTTTTATTTTAATAGGATTTTTTGTAAATAAATTCAAATGAGATTTGATTCAATTTTTTTTTAATAATGAGGTAAACTCAAACCACTTGAAGGAAACAAAGTTTTTAAATGATCTTTCACAAGTTCAGATTTTATAAAATTATTTTTACTTTATGAATCAATTCACTGAAGAACTTGTGAAAATTATATTAGAATCGATTCATCAATTGATTTATAATGTAAAGTTTTGAAAAATACTTTTTACTAAAGGTTAGGAATTTTTCTTAAATCGATTTAGTAATCGATTCAAGATCTGATCATAAGAAACTGAGATTCAATTATCGAACCAATTTATTAGTTGTAACCACTCTAAACTCTGAACCAATTCACGAATCGATTACAGTTGGTTACAGCAGTTATAGAAGTCCAACTACTTTCAGTTTTTAACAAGTTTTTCATAGTTGTTCTTCATCCTTCAAGTGTGAAAATCTCTGAGAAAAGTGTAAAACAAGATTTCTCTCTACCTCATAGGATTTGTAAGATCTAATCATGAGTTTATGGATCAAAGCTATATTGAATTCATCTTAGTTGTTTGAGATTTCATCTCAAACCTGTGATATTGTATTTCTTAATCTTTCTCATCTTTATTTTTCTATTTGAGATTTTTAGGAACTTAGAAATCTTGTCTAGGCTGATATTGCTAATGAAGAAGAATCAGAATATGATGCCTTATTATGTCCCATGGCTAGACACAATAATAATCTTGAGGTATTGAGTGAAAATCCATTTTTTGCTATTTTAGATAATGATGAGTCCAATAATGAATCTAAGAAAGACTTTAATAAAGATAGTGATGATGAGGATTTAGATGACATTTGTGTTAAGCTTTATGACTCATTAGTTGAAACTAAAAAATAATTAACTACTTCTAAGAGTGAGCAAAAAGTTTTAATTGAAAAGGTTAAATTTTAGAAAAGGAAGATGTTGAATTGACTACCTTACTTGAAAAAGAATGTAAACAATATAGTCTATATAAATTCGTGATTAAGAGTTTAACAAAGAAATTGTCAAGTTTTTCAGACAGTAACAAAAAACTAGAATATGTGTTGCAGAATCAGAATTTTCTTATAATAGAGGTGGTCTAGGATTTAGATAGTAGAAGTATGGAAAATTTAAGAGATGGAGCCTTGCTAATATTACTTGTCTCTATTGTAATCATAAGGGCCATCACATAAAAAATTGTTCTTTTAGAAATGGTATTGTTGACGGTGGATTTTGGTTTGATCCAAATCCGGCCAATGGAGAGGGTTCTTTGGGGACCTAAGTTGTAATCTGGTTCCAAAGCAGTAAATGAATGAAGAAGAAGAACGTGAAGAGCAATAGGACACATGGAGCCTTTTAGCATGGTTCGGCCAAATTTGGATGGAACTGGACCCTCTGTCCATGGTAATGTATTGTTTAAAAAGTGCTTTTACAAATTATCAGTGCACTGGTCTTTGTCCTCTCTAACATTCATCTCCTTCCTCATATTTATAGAGGAGAGGAGGTTACAAATGTAATTTTGCATGCAGTAAATCTATTACATCAAGTATTTAATGTACAAGACAAGATGGACAGACTAAATCTTGCAAGTTAGGTTCTGCAGATTGCCTTCTGCCAGTAAGCCCCGCATGTCTATTGGGCAATACATGTGTTAATCTTCTGCTTAGCGAACTCCTGGGCTGCTACTCGTGCCTCGCTGGCCAGAACCTTCAATCTGGGGGAGCTGCTACTCTTCTGGAGTGATGAGGTTGAGCTCGTTCTTACTGAGGCAAGCTCAAGTAGAGGAGGTCACTTTGCGATGTGAGTTAGAGACCTAGTGCTCTGAGCATCTTGCGAGCTAAGTTCCTATCGCGCTTGGGCCATTCGCCAGCCCATTAAAGATGATTTGAATTCTGCATATAACACAGGCCTCCCAACTCTTACTTCACTTCGCAGGCTGGGAGTTGAAACTTTTTAGAGGCTGTTCACTTCATCGAGCTTAGCTCAATCAAAGTCTTCATCAAATCTGTTATTTCATCTGTTCTAGGTCATACTTCTCGCAACACGTGCCTTGCAATTATTGGTGAGTCATCCTCACTCTTTTCCAAGGCAATAAATGAAAGTGGTTGGGGAGATTCATCTAGACCTTTCGGTGAAATCAGTCTTAGCTCTATTTAAGGTAGAAAAAATCTCTTCTGCTTATTCACTGAGCAAACTATGAATGTCCCATACAAGCCTATCTTATTTTTGGCATTTTGTCTTCCTGCTGTGGCATGTATAGCCTGATGCATAAGGAGTTTTGAAGATACAGCTTCTCTAGCAACATAGAGAGATCTAATACGGGTCATGGATTACATCCTCTCGGCTTCATTGTGAGGTTTTTACCCCTTCGGCCAAGCTCCTGTCACTTCTTGGGTTGCTTCCTTTGCGAATCAGAATAGGAGCTGGAGGCTAGAGAAATAAAGAGCAACTATGTTCTTTCCCTCTCCGTTGGTGGAAGTCAAGTTGAGGAAGAGATTGTTGCTAAGGATGAAGAAGAAATTTGAGGACTTAAACAAGCTTAGACAAGCTTGCGAGCTCTAATCAGCAAGGGCCTTGCCTCTTGGTGGCCATCCCTCTGATTGGTGGGAGCTTTCCTCTTGTGTGGCAATCTGATGTAGTTTTACCTCGTTGAGGCTTTTTAATGAATAATATCTTTTTTGCAATCTCTGTGTGCTATTTTTTTAGTTTTCTGCATCCGTAATAATTTAAACTTTTGTAGCTTGCAATAAAATATTCAAATAACCAATTGGCCAAAATCTCTTAAACTCGTATAATCTGAGAGTTGCACGAGAGATGCAAACGTTAGGTTGCATGAGAGTTGCGAATTACAAATATCTTGTTACCTTAGGCAAATAATTAGGTCATCAATTCCTTACACTTTAGCGAGCATACAGCTACGCTAGCATTAAGTGTTTAAAAGTGTCTCCGCACCTGAACGAGTATGCAGCTCAATTGGCGATTGTTCTGGGATAAGCCTCGACACCTCAGTAAGCACGCAGCTATGCTAGCAAATATTTTGGATGAGCCTTAGTGCCTTAGCGAACATGCAACTACACTGACAAATGTTTCGGGATGAGCCATGATGCCTCGACGAGCATGCAACTATGCTGGCAAATGTTCTGGGATGAGCTCTAGCGCCTCAGCAAGCACGTAGTTATGCTGGAAAATGTTCGTCATTCATCTCTGGAATGAGCTTTAGGGGGCCTCAGCTTAAGAAGCTAGCAACTTCATCAATTCATATCTAGAATGAGTTTAAGGGGGCCTTAGCTTAGAAAGCTGGCAACTTTATCAATTTATCTCTGGAATGAGCTCTGGGGGGCCTCAGCTTAGGAAGCTAGCAACTTCGTTAATTGATCTCCAGAATAAGCTCCGGGGGCCCTCAACCGGACTGAAGGCTATGGTTGGCACAAAGTTATTTGGGGGATTTAAAAGAGTTGACCACATGCAAACTATAGAAATTGCAAACACTTGATAGCAGAGGGGAGAATAGAGAGATGAAGACAATAATACCAAGCCGATTGGCAAACAACTTTCAACAAGAGCAAAGGGGAGTATTTACCATTTTTCTTGCTTTTTAATATGCATTTTCAATGTATAATTCGAATCGAATCCCCCGGCTCTTAGTCAGCATCTCACTGGGAGAGTTGGGATTGTTGCCCTGTAGGCCGCACCACATACTCCCTTAGACAGCCCCTTCTGATCAGGTCCTTAATCGCATCCCTGAGCTCTCGACAATTCGAGGTCCCATGCCTGACCTCGTTGTGGTAGGCATAAAACTCCTGCTTGTTCCTTTGCTGGTAGGGGATCCATATGGGAGTAGGTCTCCTAAAGTCTTCTCTATCCCTTTCTGTTAGAAAGATCCTATCTTGAGAACCCGATAGGATGTTGTACTACTCTTGGCAAGCCGGGTACTGAGGTTGCTCACTTTTGGGCCTTTTGGATTTCTTCGTAGTCTGCTCAATAGAGTGATCACCCTAATCCATAATGCTTTTCTTCTTGCTATGAGGGGAGCTGGCTTTCTCATCCTTCTTGTCAGACCTTTCTGAGCTAAAAGTCTCTTCCCATTTGATCTGCTTAGCAGTTCACTCATAAAACTCAATAAGATCCTTCACTGGGAACTTGTACAAGCTTTTGTATAGCTTTCTATCTTTGCAAAGTCCCATAGAGATTGTTACCACCATGGTTTCTTCAGATGGATTCTCCATTGAATTGGCTTCTAGCCTGAACTTTGCAATGTAGTCCTTCAGTGACTCATGATTGCGCTGAAAGATCATGGCAAGATGATAGGGGGAACAAGCTACTTCTTCAGCACTCGATTTTGACTGATGAACTTCTGTTGGCAATCTTCCCAGCTATAGATTGAGTGAACTGGGAGGCTTCTGAACCAAGCTCGAGGTACACCTCCTAGCGTGGCCAGGAATACCTGACATTTGACCAGAGGGTTAGTCATTTTTAAGTCTATCTAAACATTAAATGTGTCCAGATGATCATACAGATCAGAGTCCCCATTGTACAATGGAATCATGGGGACCTTGAGCTTGGGAGGAAGGGTCCAAGTTTCGATTTCCTCAGAGAGGGGTGACCTTTCTTCATAGGGAGCTTGATCACTCAGAGCTTGAAGGCATTCCTCTAGCTGAATCATTTTCTGAAACAAATCTTCAACCAAGGGCTCTTACACCCTGGATTGTTGGCTGGAAGATTGTTGGATTCTTTGGTCTTCATGGTCGTGAGAACCATGGCCTGGAGTCTGCTCTTGTGAGCAACGAGTTGGAGAGTTTTCCTAATTGTTATTGCTCGAACACCAAACTTGCTATTGCCTATGAACATTCATGGGCGTTACGACTTTAACCTATTTCTGCACTCCTTGTGCTAGCGTCGTGACTGTTTTGGTCAATTCTCCTATCATGTTTTCCAATCTTTCCTAGCATTGGAGCCAAATTTGCATTCCATTGATGCCGTTGGCAATGGCAGTTGGTCGAACAAAATAGGTTGGGGGTAAGCCAGTGGTGGCATCGATGACAGGAGTGGTGGAAGAATCTATTGTTGAGACATGAACTTCTGGAGGATTAACTTGAGCATTCGAAGCTTTGGTAGCTTTTCCCTTAGCCATGGCAGCAGAAAAAAGAACAAACTAGAGAACAGATGGATCCCATTGGGCATGTCAAAATGTTGATGGTGGATTTTAGTTTGATAGAAATCTGGCTAGCGAAGAGGGTTCTTTGGGGACCTAAGTTGTAATCTGGTTCCAAATCAGTAAATGAATGAAGAAGAAGAAGGGGAAGAGTAGTAGGACACACAAAGCTTTTTAACGTGGTTCGACCAAATCTAGATGGAATCGGACCCTATGTCCATGGTAATGTATTGTTTAGAAAGTGCTTTTATAGAGTATCAATGCACTAGTCTTTGTCCTATCTAACATTCATCTCTTTCCTCATATTTATAAAGGAGAGGAGGTTACAAATGTAATTTTATATGTAGTAAATCTATTACATCAAGTATTTAATATACAAGACAGGATGGACAGACTAAATCTTGCAAGTCAGCTTCTATAGATTGCCTTATGCCAGTGGGCCCAGCGTGTCTACTGGGCAATACATGGTTGATCTTCTGCTTAGTGAACTCTCGGGCTGCTGCTCATGCCTCACTAGCCAGAACCTTCAATCTGGGGGAGCTACTGCTCTTCTGGAGTGACTAGGTTAAGCTCATTCTTATGGGGGTGAGCTCGAGTAGAGGAGGCCGCTTTGTGATACGAGATGGAGACCTAGCGCTCTGAGCATCCTACAAGCTGAGTTCCTGTCATGCTTGGGCTATTCCCCAACCCATTAAAGACGATCCAAATTCCACATGTAACAGGTACTTACCTGCTAAAACTAAATGAAAGATTAGTATGGTTACCTAAATTGACAACTGTTAGAAAAATCTCTATTATGTCTATTAACACTAATGGAGCCAAAAGTTAGTAGGTACCACCAATACTAGTATAAATTTCATATTGCAGGGATGTGAGAGACAAAGTACAAATTTATGATTTTTGGACAGTGGATGTTCAAGACATATGACCGGAAACAAGGATAAGTTCATTTGTCTTACACCTATAAATAGAGGTAGGGTGACCTTTGGAGATAACTCTAAAAGGAAAGTCAAAGGGATTGGTAAGATTGGTAAGTCTTCTGATTGTTGCATAAATGATATTCTGTATGTAGATAGCTTAAAGTGTAATTTGTCGAGTACAAGTCAGTTCAGTGATAAAGGGAGTAAGGTTATCTTTAATTCAAACAAATGCTTAGTTGTAAATGGATGTGATAATCAACTTAAACTAGTAAGACATAGGGTAAACAGTGTCTACTTATTTGATCTTGATTCTGAATTTAGATTAAACTCAGCACGCTTAGTTAGTTTTATTGATGACACTTGGATTTAGCACAGAAGACTAGGACATGTTAACATGGAATTAATTGGAAAGTTGTCTAAGTAGGATCTAGTATTTGGTTTTCCTAAATTAAACTACCTCAAAGACAAAGTATGTGGTACTTGTCAGAAAGGTAAACAAGTAAAATCCTCATTTAAATCCAAAAATACTATTTCAACTTCAAAACCCCTTGACTTGCTTCATATGGACTTAATTGGTCCATCCAGAATTTGAAGCCATGGAGGCAACTCTTATGTATTTGTGATTGTGCATGATTTTTCTTGATTTACATGGACTCTCTTTTTATCTTATAAAAGTGACATATTTCAAGCCTTTCAAAGACTTGCTAGTGTGATACAAAATGAAAGAGGATATTCTATCATTTCCATAAGAAGTGACCATGGGAACGAATTTGAAAATAAGGAATTCATTGGTTTCTTTGAAATGCATGGCATTAGTCACAATTTTTCTACACCCAAGACACAACAATAGAATGATGTTGTTGAAAGGAAAAATAGATGTTTAGGTGAATGGCAAGAACCATGGTGAATGGCAAGAACCATGCTAAATGACAACACACTTCCAAAGTCATTTTGGGCTGATGCAGTTAGCATTACATATCATGAATAGGGTATTTCTAAATAAAACACCCTATGAATTATACTTTGGAAGAGAGCCTAACATTTCATACTTTCATGTCTTTGGCTGTAAGTGTTTTATACATAACAATGGCAAGGACAATCTAGATAAATTCGATCCTAAGTCTGGTGAAGTATTTTTCTTGGCTATTCTTCATCTAGCAAGGCCTTTAGAGTATACAATAGAAGGACCTTAAAGATAGAAGAATTTGTGCATGTTGTCTTTAATGAATTTGCTTTCAGTGATCATAGATTAAGTGTAGAGGAAGATTAGCAAGACTAGTGGACCTCCAGCTCCACTTCAGCAAATCAGCAAAAAAAAAAAAAATCAAAGGTATATGCTATAGAACCAAGATAAGAAGAGAAAAACTCCAACATATTAGACCCTACACCACCCATCCCTCCTCAAAAACCTTGTAAATTCATGGTAAATCACCCCAGAGAACTTATCATAGGAGATGTAACTAAATGAGTAACATATAGTAATTTGAAAATTTTTTGCAATTATTCTACTTTTGTTTCTTTAATTGAGCCTAAGAGTGTTGAAGAGGCTTTGCAAGATGAGAATTAGATTTTGGTAATGCAAGAGGAATTAAACTAGTTTACAAGAAATCAAGTTTGGACACTTATGCCAAAGTCTAATCATCGTAATGTAATAGGGACTGTTGGATTTTTAGAAATAAACTTGACAAAAATGGACTAATTATATGACACAAAGCTAGGCTAGTAGCAAAAGGATATAACCAAAAAGAAAGAATAGATTTTGATGAAACCTTTGCACCAATAGCTTGACTAGAAGCCACTAAGATGTTGTTGGCATTTGCTTGTATAAGAAACTTTAAACTTTACCAAATGGATGTTAAAAGTGCTTTTCTAAATGGTTACATCTTAGAAGATATTTATGTACAATAGCCCCTTGGTTTTGAAGACCCCCTAAATCTGAATCATGTTTATAAGTTGCAAAAAGCATTATATGATTTGAAATAGGCACCTAGAGCCTAATATGATAGACTTAGTAAGTTTTTAATCCAAAAAGACTTTAACAGAGGGACTCTCGATATAACACTTTTCATATTTGAGAAGGGTAAACATATTCTGCTTGTACAAATCTATGTGGATGGCATTGTTTTTGGCTCTACAAATGAGCAATTATGCAAAAATTTCTCAAAGTTAATGTAAAATGAATTTGAGATGTCCATGATGGGGAAACTGACCTTTTTCCTTGGCCTGCAAATTAAACAATCAGCCAGAGGTATTTTCTTATGCCAAACTAAATATACTCTTTAATTGCTAAAGAAATTTCAATATGATAAATATAAACCTATGGGAACACCTCTGTGTCCATTTTTGAAATTAGATAATGATTTGAATCGAAAGAGTGTAGATCCTACTCTATTTAGAGGTATGATAGGTAATTTGTTATACTTAACTGGTAGTAGACTTGCCATTATGTTGAGTGTTTATGTATGTGCCAGATATCAAACTAATCCAAAGGAATCACACCTATTAGCAATGAAAAGAATTTTTAGATACTTGGTAGGAACTAAACATTTAGGACTTTGATATCCTAAGTCTGAGAGTTACAGTTTATTAGGATATTCTGATGTAGATTATGTAGGAAATAAAGTAGATAGGAAGAGCACTAGTGGTGGTTATCAATTTATTAGTTATTCATTGGTTTCATGGTCATGTAAAAAGCAAAACTTATTGCTTTATCTACTGCTGAGGTAGAATATATAGCTGTTGGAAGTTGCAGTGCCCAAATTCTCTCGATGAAACGACAACTTTTAGACTATAAACTAAAGTTTGAGAAACTTCCAATACTTTTTGACAACACAAGTGCCATAAACATTACCAAAAACCTTGTAATGCGTTCTAGGACTAAGCACATTTAGATTAGATATCACTTTTTGAGAGATCATGTTCAAAAAGGAGATATTTCAATAGATTTTGTTTATACAAATTTTTAATTAGCAAACATTTTTACAAAATCTTTAGATGAAAAGAGATTTATATTCATTAGAAGAGAAATTGGAATGATAAACCCTGAAGAAATTGATCTAAATTAGACATTTTCAATTGTTTGCTTCACATTCTTTAAATTTTTATAATTCTTGTTATTTTTCATTTGTTATGATTGATTTTCAAATGCAAAATCTAACTTAAGCATCGAAGCTTCTTAAGTTTGTTTTGCAGGTATATTCTTTGAGCATTTATGGTAAGAAATTAATAGTAAAATTTGGCTTATTTTTGTATAAAAAAATTGAGTTTTGGACCCTGAATCGAATCTAGAATCAATTTATAATTTTCTAGTATTTGTTTGACTACATGAATCAATTCCACAATCAATTCACAATTCAACAATTTGAATGTTTAATCAATTCTAGAATCGATTCAGGGAAATTTTCAATGTTTTTGTATATTTCAAATTTTTTGAAAAATTCAATATGTATGAATGAATCGATTCCCAGTGAATCGATTTGAACCAAAATTTAGTCATTAGTTCAGGGGAAGCTATGCAATTCTTAATTTGATTTTATTTTTTTATATGCTTATTTCTTTATTTTTATTTCTTTTTGATGTTTCAAAAGGAGCAGAAAAAGCATAAAGCTTCATTTTAGATGATTTCTCTTTTTATTTTTTTTACTAACTTTGAACTTCATCTAAAATTGTTTGTCAACATCAAAAAGGGGGAGATTGTTAGCCTAAGTTATTCTAGCTACATATTTTCCTTAATTTTAATGTTGAAAAATAATTTTATCTGATAATATGCTTTAGTGTTTTTGATTTTATTTTGCAGGTTCAAAGGAAATGATTTAAGAGATCTCAGAATAGTTTTAGGATTTATTTTTATTTTAATAGGATCTTTTGTAAATGAATGCAAATGAGATTTGATTCAATTTTTTTTTTAATAATGCTGTAGGTTCAAACCACTTGAAGGAAACAGTTTTTGAATGATCTTTCATAAGTACAAATTTTATAAAACTATTTTTTACTTTATGAATCGACTCACACATCGATTCACTGAAGAACTTGTGAAAATCATATTAGAATCGATTCATTAATCGTTTGTAAAGTAAAGTTTTGAAAAATACTTTTATCGAAGGTTGGGAATTTTTCCTAAATCGATTTAGTAACTGATTCAAGATCTGATCATAACAGACTGAGATTTGATTATCAAACCAATTCATTAGTTGTAACCACTTAGAATCAATTCATGAATTGATTCACCAACTGAAAATTAGTTATTCTGTTATAGTTGGTTACAACAACTATAAAAGCCCAACTGCTTTCAATTTTTAACAAGTTTTACATAGTTTTTCTGCATCCTTTGAGCACAAAAATCGTTAAGAAAAGTGCAAAATAAGATTTCTCTCTCGCTCACAGGATTTCTAAGATCTAATCAAGAGTTTTTGGATCAAAGCTCTATTGAATTCATCATAGTTGTTTAAGATTTCATCTCAAACCTATGGTATTATATTTCTTAATCATTCTTATCTTTATTTTTCTATTTGAGATTTCTAGGAATTTGGAAATCTTGTCTAGGTTAGCAAGAGCCTGTTCTAAGTCTTGTGTATGTTTTTAGGTTAGGAAGAAGTCTGTGTAATTTCTTGTGTTTTTGTTTTTGAACTAGCCTTTCAGTGGCCCTTTTTCAATCCTGATTGTTTCTTAATAAAGTGGTCTTTCGGTTGAGAAAGATCTAGTAGAGTAATTGCGGTTTCAATTCAAGTTAAACCACTTTGAAAATCTATGTCTTTAATCTTTTTTTTTCTGCTCCTATATCTAAAATCTTGCTACACAAATTATTATTTCTACCATCTCCATATTTGCTGATTATTTGTTTGTTGCATTTCTCAATAAAAAGCAATAAATCATCAACTTGTTAAATAGATAAGAAGAATTCATATTAGACAAATGTGTATGTACATTCCCCTAAAAGAATAAGGGCAAGATCCATGTTTTTCCACATTTTATATCTTTTACTGGGACCATCAAACTTTATTCCTTAACTTTTAAAAATTGTGCAATATTGGACCTTTGTATGATTCCATAAAAAATATTAGATTTAAAAATCTGATATAGCAAAAATAGTTTTTAATATGGAATTAATTAACTCAAATGTTGATGTTCTTATTTTCCTGCATTTGTGTGCTTCACTTAAAATGATTTTACACAATTAGAGTTTGAAAGTGATGTCGAGGTAAAACTATATTTTAATTTTGGTTCTTATGCAATAATCTTTGGTTTGCCTTATATTTGTTGTCATATCTTTCTAATATAATCTATCATTTGCTTCCAAAATTGAAAATTTTAATATCATTTTCATCTAATCCATTATGTCCTTTATGCTACCTAAACATAGAAGGTTGAACTCTTACTGGACATAGTGGATATATAATGTATATAAAATTTCTTCCTTTTAAAGCATTGGTTAAATGACTTATAAAGCAACCAGAACAACATAATGATATCTTTACCTCATGGTTTATATAACCAGTCAAGCGTGCATACATGTGTGTTATTTTAATAATGAAATCTTTGAAGTAACCAAAGAATTTGGAATAAAAGAATACAAACAAACATATACATTTGAAGCAAGCA
>JANHAO010023119.1:0-11991 GCA_026873985.1 Saraca asoca
ATGAAGAGGTTAGTATCTACTTTGCCTCTTCTAAAGCCTTTTTGAATTAAAAATTTGCTTAGTCTTTCATACCAAGCTCTAGGAGACTATTTAAGACCATACAAGGCTTTTTGTAGTTTATAGACATGATTTGGAAAAAAATGATCTTCAAACCCAGGGGATTGTTGAACATGCACTTCCTCCAAATGATATCCATTTAAAAATACACTTTTCACATCCATTTGATATAGTTTAAATTTCTTGAACAAGAATATGCTAATAACATTCTTTTGTCTTCCAATCTAGCAACAAGTGCAAAAATTTCATCATAATCAATACCTTCTTCTTGGTTGTAGCTTTATTCCTAATAATCACTCCATTTTCATCTAATTTGTTCATAAAAACCTAATGGGTGCCTATGATGGTATGATCGTTTAGTTTTGACATAAGAGTCGAAGCTTCATTTCTTTTAAATTGATTTAACTCTTCATGCATTGTCAATACCTAACTATCATCCATTAAGGCTTCTTTGATGTTTTTAGGTTCAAATTGAGATACAAAGGCTAAATGATTACATATATTTCTCAAGTTGCTACGAGTCATTACGAGTTACCCTTTTTGTAGCTTCTCTAATAATTTGATTTTTTGGATGGCTTTCCATGAATTTCCATTGCTTTGGAGGAGTGTAGGGTTCTGAGATGTCAAATATGACAGTGTCATCTTCATCCTCTTTTATATTTGCATAATTGATCTTTAATTCATCTTCATTTGAGTGTGAAAGTAACCATTTTTCTTGATTATCCTCTATTTTAAACCTATCAGCACTCAAAGTAGATTCATCAAAGATAACATGATTTGATTCTTCAATCTTCAAAGTCCTTTTGTTGAAAACACAAAAGGCTTTGCTAGATGAAGAATAACCAATGAATATAGCTTTATCAGATTTTGCATCAAACTTGTCCAAATTGTCCTTGCCATTATTATAAATAAAACATTTACATTCAAAAACATGAAAATGAGATACATTTGGTTTCCTTCCAAAGTAGAGTTTATAGGGGTTTTATTTAAAATAGGTCTAATCAGTACCTTATTCATCATATAACATGCAGTATTCACTGCATCAACTCAAAAAGATTTAGGAATAGGGCTTTCATCTAGAATGGTTCTAGTTATCTTTTCTAAGTATCTATTTTTCCTCTCAACTACACCATTTTGTTGAGAGGTTTTAGGTGTCGAGAAGTATGGTTTATACCATTCATCTCATAGAAACCAGTTAAATCTTTATTTTCAAACCCATCTCTATGATCACTTCTTATACTAATAATTAAGTACCCTTTTTTATTTTGAATCACATTTGCCAACTTTTTAAAGGCTTCAAATGTGTGACTTTAATGGGATAAAAATAGGGTCCAAGTGAATCTTGAGTAGTCATCTATAATCACTAAGATATAGAAGTTTCCTCCATGACTTCTAATTCTAGATGGACCAATCATATTCATATGAAGTAGATCTAATGGTTTTGAAGTTGAAACAAAATTCTTTGATTTAAAAAACGATTTTATTTCCCTTTTTGACATGCATCACAAATTTTTTCTTTGATGTAATTTAATTTTGGCAAATGCAACACTAGATCTTTCTTAGAAAGTTTTCCAATAAGATCCATATTAGCATGTGCAAGACATTTGTGCCAAATCTGTGAATCTTCATTAAAGCTAACCAAACATAAAGAGTCCAAGTTTAATTCAGAATTCAAGTCAATCATGTAAATGTTGTTGATTCTGCTGCCTACTAGCTTAACTTGTTTATCATTGTCATTTATGACCAAGCATTTGTTTAAGTCAAAAATCACTTGATTTCCTTTATCACAAAATTGACTAATACTCAACAAGTTATGCCTTAGGCCTTCCATAAGTAAGACATCATTAATATAGTAGTTTGGTAGCTTACCAACCTTACCTATACCTTTTACTTTTCCTTTTGCATTATCTCCAAAAGTTACTTTACCTCCATTAATTGGTGTGAAAGAGATGAATTTGTCTTTGTTCCTAGTCATGTGGCGAAAGCAAGTGCTATCCAAGAACCATAAATTGCTTCTTTGTCTCCCACAAACATACAAAATAGAAATTATGCTTGCATTGGTGGTACCCAAATGATCTTGGGTCTAGGTTAATTAGTAAACACAACAAGATTTCCTTAGAGGTAGATGCTTTGGGTAACCAAACTAATTTCTCATACGGTTTCAAAACATAAGTTCCATTTCTATATAGACAATATCTAATATGATGTCCTCTTTGATTACAATAGAAACAAATTATGTAAGCAAAGTTCCTTTTGTTAGTTCTCCATTTGTGTTGCCATCTATAGCCTAGTCTTTTCTTATTTTGAAAATCATTTTGATTTTGTAAGATATTGTTGAGTCTCATCTTACTATTAGCAAACCCTTGTAAAAATTTAGTCAAGCTATTAATTTTAAATCTATAGGCTTCACATTGATCACACATTTTACCTTCACTCAACAATTTTTCAATTAAGACTTGCAAGTCATTGTTTTTTTTTTCAACTTGTTTAATTTTCTCTAGCAAACTTTCTTTTTCAATCTTTACATGTTTTAACTCTTTCTTAGCTTTTACTAATGATTCATAAAGTTTAATGCATAAATAATCAATCTTGTCATCATTCTCATCATCATTGGAGCTAAAAAAATAGTGATCATCTATCTCAAAGTCTTCATCTTCTTAAGTTATGAGGCAGGGGAGTGCTTCTTCCTCATTTTCTTCTTCTTTTTCAGAATCCACATCCTCATCTTCACAAAAGGATAAATTTGGCTTTTTGAAGGGTTGCTTCCTTTTTTTCCTTTCATTTTCTAGTTGTTTCTTAAGGTACACTGACAGTTCGATTTGAAATGATTAGGCTTCTTACATTCAAAACATGTTGAAATGTAGTTAGAAGAATTTCATTGTTCATTCATATTTTTGTTTCTTCTTTATGAAGTAGCTTTTCTCTTTTCTGTGTTTCTCTTTTTCTTAAGAAATCTTTGTAGTTGCTTGCTTAATAGGGCCACATTAACTTCTTCATCTACATCTTCATAACTTTCTAAATCATCTTCTTGATCATCAAATGTGTTTGTAGCTTTTAGTGCTAAGGTTCTCCTCTCCTTATCATCACTATTCTTCTTATATCTTTTCAACTCAAGCTCATGTTCTTCCAAGTTGCCATAGAGCTCTTGAATGGTAGGCATTCCTATTTTAAGTGATTCTTTAATGACAGTCACTTTAGGTTGCCATTCATCTATTAATGATCTTAATATTTTGTGCACTAGATCTACATTGTCAAAAGTTCTACCAAGCAGCATAAGATGGTTAATAATAATAGTAAATCTTTAAATGAGGTCCTTAATAGATATTCTCCTTCCATTTTGAACATCTCATATTGTGAAACCAATACATGAACCTTAGATGCTTTGACTTGTGTTGTGCCAATGTGAGCTACTTCTAATGTGTCCCATATTTCTTTTGCTGTGGCACAATTGGATATTCTTTCATATTCATTTGGAGAAAGAGAATTAGAAATGATCCACTTGATTTTGGAAGCTAGGAGATGTCTTTTTCTTTCCCCTTCAATCCAAAGAGATTTGGGTTTAGGTTGTGCAATCCCATTAATTAAAGTTTTTGGTGGATCATATCTATCCTTAACAATCTCCCAGATGTCTACATTAGTGGTTTAAATAAAATCTCTAATTTTTTGCTTCCAATAAGTATAATGATGTCCATTAAAGCCAAGGGGGTTTTATTCAAAGGTGGACATTCAGGCAAAAGAATAAAACTAGAATCTATGATCCTTTTGAAATAAAAAAAGTATCAAGAGTTGAAGCTTTGATACCGATTGTTAGTCCCTTTTTACAAAAAATATTGGACCTTTAATTTGATCTTCAGTTTGGATTCTAAACAGATTTGCAGTAGAAGACTTTAAAGCTTCTTTGGAAGTTTAAAAGATTTATCAAAGTATATTTATTGGATAATAAAAATTCAATTGTAGCAACTGATTTAGATATATTGCAGAATTGTGGAAATAGTTAATCAATAAAAACAAAATATATGTGTAGAAAAATAAATGTTGGTAAAAATTCCAGAATACAGAATTTTTAAAATGGTTTCACTTCAAACGAACCTATGCTTGAAGTGTACATCCACTCAACCGAATCCTCAACTGGATGGTCCTTCTTTTATTACCTAAACATAAGACTTAACTGGGCTCTTGCAAACCACTTTACACACAAGATTTAACTAAGTTCTTACTAACCAATTTAGATACAAAACACATTACATCTTTAACTAATTATGATCAACCTCATAATTAAAGAAGATGTAAAGGGAAGATCAACCTCCCCCTTTATATCTTAAATTTCTATTAACCTAGAAATCTAAAACTGAAACAAGATTAAGAAAGAAATACAAAACATGAAATTGAGATGAAAATCTCAATTATCTATGTTGTGTTTTTCTCTTTTCCAATTTGATTCAAGATTTGCTTTATTTGATGAAATAAAAGCTCTATTTTCTCTCAGTTTTTCATACTTGTTCGTTTGTAAAAGTTATATTTGAAATAAGGTTAACTTATATTTATGGTGTGGAAATCGACATTTAAAAAATAACTAACTTTTTTTACTATGAATTGATTCAAAGCGATTACTAACTTATGAATTGATTTGTCTATAAATATCTTTAAGAACTTCATGACCGAATCGATTCACACTATAATGTAAAAAAGTCATGAATCAATTACCTAATCAATTCTTAAAAATTTCTAACCTTCGGTAAAAATAATTTTCAAAATATTTCTTTATGAATCGATTACTAAATCGATTCATGTTTATTTCACAAGATTTTCAGTATGAATTGATTAGCACGGTGAAAAATAGTTTTTATAAAAATTTCTCTTGTGAAAGTGTAATTGAAAACTTAGTTAGAAAACTTTAGATTTTTAGTTCATTTCAATTATTTATTTCTACCTTAGTTTAACTAGTTTAAGAAGCTTGATTAATTGAATCAAAATGGATTATAGAACACACTTACAAAAGATCCTAATAAAATTAATAAAAATACTACATCTAATGTGCATCTCTTGAATATTACATGATCAACTTTGAACCTACAAAATCAACAAACATTAAAACATATAGTCATATTGTAATATTAATCAAAATTATTTTTCAATATCAAAACTTAAGAATGCATAATAGCAAGGCTAATAATATCCATAGCAAGGTTAACACATAGGTTATTGGATCTTCCTCTCCTTCCTATAAATAGGGGCCAATCTCTCTAAGCAATACTTTGTGTTTTTGACTTTGAAGTTTTCACACCCTTGCTACTACCATTTTTAGTTCTCCATGCTTCCAACAGCCCTTTCAAGCTTTCTTTACAAGTAATTTCTACATTTCACTACTTTTCCTTTTTTTTTTTGCTTTTTCTACCTTTTCTGCAACTAAGGTCGTGCCTGCTACAATGGTTCTTCACCTTGGTGTTACTACTTGTTTGAGTCTTTTAGTTTGCCACCAAGTCTCATCGGAGGAACTAGTGCCTTGCTAGCCTCTCAGCTTATCTGAGCCTTTGTTCTTTCTTTCCTCTCTTTCTACCTTACCTCTCTTTCTACCTTACCTCTCTTTGCTTTTTGTGCAATCGTTGTTGTTGCCTTCTTGCTTGTTCTAATTATGTTTTTTATTTTTTGAAGGCGATCTTCAATTTTGCGCTTACCCTTTTCATATCTAATAGATCGAGCAATTTCTTAAGTTATACACCAATCATATATAAGTTAAATAAGAGATATTGTGATGCTAAGAAAATAATAATTATAACATATAAGTTAAATAATTAACTCATATTCTTTGGATATTCATTATACTAATTGCCAAAAACCTCCAACACTTGTTGATAGTATGGCATTGTTTAGTTCTTCAACTATACTAATCTTCTTTTCATAAATTTGACTCTCCTTATATATCAATAAATTATAATTTATTGATTTTTATTTTGTATTAAATAATTTTATATAATAAATTATTTATTTTATAAATAATATAAACTATCTTATTTCAGATTCTATTATTAAAAATATAATTATGAAAATATTTTTATAGTGACAGTATTGAAAAGATGACATTATTTTATTATTTATTAATATAATGATCGTTTTGAAATATATGAAAGTTGTAAGGGATAAGATTGTAAAAATGCTTACCAAACAAACTTTTTATCCAGTTTTATTCCCATTCTATTCAATCAAACATAACATTTGAGATTTCTGTCCTCTATTTAATTTCCATAAGCATGCACATCAAATCTCTCTCATACATTAAATTATTGTCCATCATAAATATTTATGGTCTCAAATTCTTTGCTTAGCAAATAATAATGATCCTACTTTATCACATAAACCTAATTTAAATATGAAGATAACTCACACTAAAAAATTATTATTAATTAATAATAATTAAAATTTGACTTAAACTCTAACAATATTTTTAATCCATGTCTCTAAGCCATCTTCCATATATCATCATAGTGGCTAATCCTATAGATAAAACACGCACAATAAAATATATTCTCTTGTTCCCTTAACTACATTACTAAGTTACATTAATAATAAACTAAAAGCATATAAAAATTAATTTAAATAAATGTTGACGGTGAAATTTGGTTTGTACGAGAGACTCGAACTTCAGCCAACCGGGATGAGTTCAAGGATCCAATACTGCCTCTAAAGTACGGAAGAAAGAGGACTGAGAGGAAGAAGATGAAAAAGAGGAACAACACATTTAACGTGATTTGGCTAAATCCGAACAGTACCGGATCCTACATGCACAGTGGAGATTTTATTAATGTAGAGTAATTTGCAGAGTTTCTGCTTACAAGATTGTCTCCCCCCTCTTACTAACAATGTAAGCCTATTTATAGACGAAGGAAGGGTTACATGCATTAATTACAAGCTACAGTTGGGTTACATCAAATAATAAATGAGAAAAGACAGTAAAGGTGGGCTACAATCCAACTATTTGTAGAAAGTAGACTGCTATGTGGTCCCCTTAGGCTGGTGATAGACTTGCGCCTGTCGCTCGGTATCCCAGGCAGGGGATTTGGAGGCATCGCAAGTTCTGATCATCGCAGTAGTGAGGAGGCAATTTCAAGCGGAATGACTGATTACCCGAAGATTCGGTATTGTGATTTTTTTGCTTGTTCGTCCCTCGTGGGGAGGTTATCTCATGGGATGTGTCCAAACCTCCTCACAGCATCGTTGTGATGCAACGAGCAAGGCAGGATTTGGCGCTTGGAGCTACTTTACTGTTGCCGCTCATTGGAGCGTGGGACTTAGTCTTCGTTGTACTCGAGGGCTCGTCTTGACGAGGCTAATTTCTATATACAACATAAGCCCCCCAACTCTTGGTTTGCTTTACGGACCGGGAGTTGCATGTTTCTGAGGCTTGATTCATATCTTCAGTCAGTATCCTTCTTTGACTGAGATGTCATGTCAGATGTCTTTCCATTCTGCTTTAGGCCATACTTTTTTCTGTTTTTCCATTTTTGGCCATTGGAGTGGCATTACCGCTCGTTTCAGACCGTTGGATGAAGATTAGATTAGATTTTTTCTGGAGTCTTCAAAGGGCTAAGTGGGTCTATTTATAACTTGGGGCACTCTTTCTTCTGTCCTAGAAAAACTTAATGGAGGAGACTGAAGAGCCTCATGTGCTTTGGTGTCTTGGCTTCCGACAAAGCTTGGTAAGACATGGATGGCCTGTTGCAGGGTAGTGGAAGACGTGGATAGCTTGTTGCACGTAGCTCCGGTGCAGGATCTTCCTGGCAGGCTCCTACGAGCTTCTCATGGTATCTTCTGGCCACCTCCTCCGGCCGTTGCTTGTGGTGCTGCTACCTAGCCAGCTAGTTTTTATGACTTTTTGAATTGCTCTGGGTCTGGCTCAGGGGGACGTGCTGGAGGAATAAGTAGGAGGAACTCTGGGGTTGCTGCTCTTCTGTGAGCCTGAAGACTGGTAGCCGACTTTTTGGCTGCTTTTTACAGGAATTGTAGGCTTCCAATCTTTTTCCCCTGATGTACCATCGCCTCGCTTGTAGAGGTCTGTACGTGGGATGAGTTCTTCTCCTTTCGAAAACTGTAATGAATGCTTCACGCATTATTGTATGTAAACTCTTGATAATTTAATGAGAATTTATTCTTTTAGCCAGTCGGCTATGCTTCCATCATTTTTTCTGACTGCTCAACTTAATGCAAGAGAGATCACGAGTGAGCTGCGCTTGAGAGATCTCGTTTGAGATTTGAGAGATATGTCCACATGAGAGCTGTGGGAATTTATTTGCATGAAAGTTATGAGAAACTCGTTCGCATGAGAGCTGCAAGTGATGATGATTTCATTTTGATAATGGCGAGGTGAAAACCATTCGTTGAGTTTTTAATTTTCGTATCCACGAGGTAGGCTCAAGGGCAGTCTCACCCTCGATTTTATTTTTGTTTATTTTTGTTTTCGAAGCCTCGAGGTAGGCTCAAGGGCCGTCTCACCCTCGGGCATTGCAAGGTAGGCTCAAAGGCCGTCTCACCCTCGATTTTATTTTTGTTTGTTTTCATTTTCGAAGCCTCAAGGTAGGCTCAAGGGCCGTCTCACCCTCGGGTGTTTTGAGGTAGGCTCAAAGGCCGTCTCATCCTCGATTTTATTTCTGTTTATTTTCATTTTCGAAGCCTCGAGGTAGGCTCAAGGGCCGTCTCACCCTTGGGCATTGCGAGGTAGGCTCAAAGGCTGTCTCACCCTCGATTTTGTTTTTATTTGTTTTCATTTTTGAAGCCTTGAGGTAGGCTCAAAGGCCGTCTCACCCTCGATTTTATTTTCATAGCCACGAGGTAGGCTCAAAGGCCATCTCACCCTCGGGTGTTGCAAGGTAGGCTCAAGGGCCGTCTCACCTTCGATTTTGTTTTCGTAGCCATGAGGTAGGCTCAAGGGCCATCTCACCTCGGGAGTTGCGAGGTAGGCTCAAGGGCCGTCTTACCCTCGATTTTATTTTTGTAGCCACGAGGTAGGCTCAAGGGCTGTCTCACCCTTGATTTTGTTTTCGTAGCCACGAGGTAGGCTCAAGGGTCATCTCACCCTCAGGCATTGCGAGGTAGGCTCAAGGGCTATCTCACCCTCAGTTTTATTTTCATAAGATGAAAGTCATTTGCTTGAGATAAGTTTGTGGAGCGATGCTGTAGTGAGGTGAAAACCATTCGCTATAGTGATGCTATGAAGATAAAAAGAAGACTTCTGTCTACATAATGCTTCGATCAATCGACAATTTTCATTGATTTGGTGTGCAACAGTTAGTGCAGCCAAGCACCTTTGAGAAGTTACAGGATTAGAATATGGTCCTAACGGAGGGCTCAGGCTCTTGGGTGATAACTCGCTAAGCTTGCTGAGTACGCTATCCTGATAGTCTTACCACATAATCCTATAGTCGGCCCCTTCTGATGAGGTCTTCTATGGCATCTCTTAGCATCCAACACTCTGAGGTGGTATGTCCAGCCTCATTATGATAAGCACAAAATCTGCCTTGGTTTTTGGATTTAGGGGATGCCCTTAATGGCCAGGGTTTCCCAAAGTCCTTGTTATGCCTTTCCGTGGCAAAGATTCTATCCTGAGTGTCCGACAGGATACTATAGCTCTTGAAGCGGTCTTTGGGCCGCTTAGGTTTTGCCTTCTTTACGAGATGAGGAGTGGGGTTATCGTAACTCTCGCTACCCCTCTTTTGCTCACAGAGGGACCACTATGGCCCCCCTTTGTGCTTGGGTTCCTCCATTCCGAAGGTTTCTTCCCACCTTATTTGCTTGGTCGCACGATCATAAAATTCAGCAAGATCTCGAGCGGGGGACTTGTAGAGGCTCCTGTATAGCTTGCCATCTTTACGAAGTCCCGCTAAGATGGCGGTTAGAACACTTTCCTCTGGAAGATTTTCCATAGAGTTGGTCTCGTGCCTGAACCGGGCCAAGTAGTCTTTAAGTGACTCATCTCTGCGCTGAAAAATCATCATGAGGTGGCAAGGAGGCACGAGTTGCTTCTTCATCACCCTGTATTGGTCGACAAACTTCCTTTGACATTTCTACCAACTGTCAATGCTGCGCGGGGGGAGGCGCCTGATCTAAGTACGAGGTATTGCCCCTAGCGTGGTGAGGAAGACACGGCTCTTTACCAGGGGGTCGATAGTCTAGAGGTCCATTTGAGTGTTGAACGCATCCAGGTGATCACTGGGATCGCTATTCCCATCATACGACAGGATAACGAGCACTTTGAGTTTCTGCGAGAGAGGTTACTTCTCGATCTCCACAGAAAATGGTGAGGTCTCCTCATAGCGAGGCTGATTGCTTTGATGTTGTGGGCGCTCCTTTAACTGTTTCAGCCTTTGGAGAACTTCTTCCATTGCTGGTCGTTATCCTTCATGATTGGGAACAGAGCTTTCTGCTCACTGCGAGCCCCCCGGTTGTTGGATGTCGAGATCGTCGCGGACTTCTCTTTGAGCTTCTTCACGAAGCTGCTAGAGTTGAGCTATGACTTCTTCTTATCTTTGGGCATTTTGTGCCTGTGCCTGAGCAAGCACCTCGACAGTCTCAGCCAATTCTTTGACTGTGTCTTCGAGTGCTGATCGGGGCTGGTCAGGCATGTGAGCCTCTTGAGTTTCGGGCGCAGCGGTGTGCTGCTGAGAAGCTGGAGTTATGGAACTCTGAGTCATTCTTCCTCTAGCCATGATTAGGCTGCAATAAAAACTTCAGAAAGTAGATGTATTCCCCATAGACGGTGCCAAAATGTTGACGGTGAAATTCAGTTTGTACGGGAGACTCGAACTTTAGCCAACCGGGATGAGTTCGGGGATCCAATACTGCCTCTGAAGTGCGGAAGAAAGAGGATTGAGAGGAAGAAAATGAAAAAGAGGAACAACACGTTTAACATGGTTCGGCCAAATCCGGACAGTACCGAACCTTATGTCCATGGCGGAGATTTTATTAATGTAGAGTAATTTACAGAGTTTTTGCTTACAAGATTGTCTCCCCCCTCTTACTAACAATGTAAGCTTATTTATAGAGGAAGGAAGGGTTACATGCATTAATTACAAGCTACAGTTGAGTTATATCAAATAATAAATGAGAAAAGAGAGTAAAGGTAGGCTACAATCTGGCTATTTGCAGAAAGTAGACTACTGCGTGGTCCCCCTAGGCTGGTGGTAGACTTGCGCCTATCGCTCGGTATCTCAGGCAGAGGATTTAGAGGCGTCGCAGGTTCTAATCATCGTAGTAGCGAGGAGGCGATTTCGAGCAGAGTGGCCGATTACCCAAAGATTCGGTCTTGTGACTTCTTCGCTTGTTCATCCCTCGTGGGGGAGGTTATCTCGCGGGATGTGTCCGAACCTCCTCGCAGCGTCGTTGTGATGCGACAAGCGAGGCATGATTTGGCGCTTGGAACTACTTTGTTGTTACCGCTCACTGGAGCGTGGGACTTGGTCTTCGTTGTATTCGAGGGCTCATCCTTGCGAGGCTAATTTCTGTAGACAACAATAAATAATACCAATGAAAAAGAAACCATTAAGAAGAAATTAAAAGTGACTTAGTTGTTCCAAAAGTTTAACTTAATAAAAGAAGACAGACAATAATTATATTATAACTTCAACACAACTTTTCATATACCTTTTATTTAAAGTTAGTATTTAATTAGAAGAGTGAATACGATAGAAATCAAATCTTTTTATCTTTTAATATAAAAGTATCTGATGTCTTATTAAATAATAACTATTTTTAAAAGTGTAAACTATTAGGATAAAGCTCATGATAATTTTATTGTAACCCTTAACAATTAATACCTTTCCTAGTTGAACTAGGAAACTAAACCGCGTTTGGTTACATCCTTCAATATATAAATTAACCTCAAACCCCCAATAAAATTTTCACCCTAAAGCCTGCTACTGTAATTGTTCCTTCTCTACTCTTTCT
>JANHAO010023120.1:0-12001 GCA_026873985.1 Saraca asoca
GGTGATTATCAAGATCTCAATAACCATTTCAATATCTAAATTAAATGGATTCATTCAACTCAGATATCACAATAAAAACCAAGAGAAAAGGAAGAGAAATAACTCACAAATTGAATGCAATGACAAAACAAAATCTCAGCATTAACTTCAAGTAACATCCCTTGGTTTGGTTACAAGTTTAGCCCTCCATAAGGGCTAAAAAATACAGAAAAGAAGGAGAGCAAAATCTTGCTCTACCTTCATGAAAATACACAGCAAAAACAATGAAAAACTCAACCTAAAAACACAGTAAAAAGTCTTAGACAAAATAGCTTTCCCAGGTAGAAGTAGAAGGCTGAGTGGGAGTAGGTGAGTAGGTAATAAATGTGTAGCTGTTACTGCTCTACCTCTCTTCTGCATGCAGCTCCTTTTGCATATCACTTCCTCTTCTTTTTCTTCATATTTTTGGGTCCCCACCTGGCTGCTTAATTGTTGGGGCAAAGGGTGCTCCAATGGGCTTTGGATCCAAGTCAATTTCGGGCTTTAAAAACCAGTTCTGCAGTAGCTCAGTTTCGCAACATTCTGCCTCCGAGTTGTAGCCAATATTTGATGCCTATATTGGCATTTTCAGCTCAGGAAGTCTCCATAGCAATTGTGTATTTATGTGTTAGCTTCCATTTGGGCCTTGTTTCACCTCATTTGGACCTCTCTAGCTCAAGTTATAGTTTGTTATGTGAGCAGAGGTTGGGCTGCCAGAGAGATAGTATTCTGGTAGTAATTTCATCTCTAAATTTAGATAACCAAATGATGGATTCAGCTCTTTCGGTCTTCATGAGAATTGTATAGCTATCTCATAGCTTTCCTAAAAGATAAGAATCACATCAATTGGACAAGTATATCTCAAGTTATGCAAGAATTACAAAAACGGCTCAATTATGGCCGAAAATGTAGAAATTTGCAAATTGATTCCAATTGACACTAAATCCCAAATACATCTTAACTCAGTTGGAAATAAGTAATTTAAGACCTTAAAATGCTAAGTATGAGGGCAAATAGATATGTCAAATATTGTGTTATCACATGTGCAATAAATACAACTGATATTCTTAAGACATTTTCCTCTGCACGATTTTGGTCATAAAATTGAATGAATTTGACACATTAATTAAATTAATAAATTGATATGACCTACCAAATTAATAAAATCTATATAATATATTAGTAAATTATTTTTTTTTCTTTTATTGAACTTTCATATTATTATCAAATTAAACATTGCTCATAATCCTAGTAATATTATACAGTCAAACTTTACTTTATACATTATTTTAAATTTTTATCACTACAAAAATCTAAATCACACCTATGACAAATAATAATTGAGGGATTCAATTATGAGTACAATAATGATAGTTTTCAATATTCTTGAGGTCTTCATTTTGTCAAAATTTGACCATGAAGTTAGAAGAATTTGACCTTAAATATATTAAACCTTTTAATTCATTTTAATAAGCTTTTTCTTAAATTTTTTTCTAAGCTAAATAAAATTGGAAAGTGTAAGTATTATTTTAGCATCAGTTAAGCGGTATCCTTCTTAAAGAAGAAATGAATTTTTCTTACACTACAATTTCTATCAATTTCAAAATTTAAAATTTCTATGAGAATAAGTTTTTTTTTTCTTACTAATTATCATTGTTGTAAATGATCTCAAATTATATAAATAATTATAGTAATATTCAAATAATATTCCATTTAAATAATTTTATTCTTTTATACATATAATTTTATTTTTAAATAATATATATATGATGAAAAAATAAAATTATATGAGCAAAATATTTTTTAAAAATTATAATCTATATTTATAATTTAGGGATGATTTTATTAACACAATAAAATTTCAGATATATGATTTTGTGAATATGTGATACACTGCAAAAGGCCAACATTGGGGAGAAGTGAATAATTGAATATGGCTTGATTTGGGTAGGGTTTTTTTTTTTTTTTTTTTTTGAATTATTATTGACTA
The DNA here is from genome assembly GCA_026873985.1 of Saraca asoca. Taxonomy (NCBI): domain Eukaryota; kingdom Viridiplantae; phylum Streptophyta; class Magnoliopsida; order Fabales; family Fabaceae; genus Saraca; species Saraca asoca. The sequence goes on from JANHAO010023120.1 coordinate 2,009, forward strand.
TTGGACGCACAATCCCGTGCAACCGTCCTCAACAAAGAGTCATGACATTTGCCTATGAATTGTCAATCTAGTGGTCCATTTCAGTGGGCCCGCGTGCACAGAATGGAAGGAGATGGGGAAAATAAAGGAAAGTTATTTTCAAAAAAAAAAAAATAATGGAAAAATTTTAAATCACTTACTTCTTTTTTTCATCTCACAAGTCTCAGACCACTTTATTCCATGTATACTCCGCACTTGCAGGTGGGATCAACATATCCTTTATTATTAAGCAGTAAATCTGTGCACATTACATGTGCAAGATATAAACAGATTCCATGTCATTTAAATATTTTTTTAATGGTTTTTTCTTATACTATGACACTTACAATTGTATAAAAATGAATCAATCAAGTTTTTTAAGAAAAATATTAATGAATAAACTACTTGAAAGATAAAAATTTGAAGTAAAAACGTGTCTTCATAATTGAAATAAAGCTCCACATAACAAAAAATCTGATCAAGAAAATAATAATTTACATATTCAACCAATTGAATTATTAGCAGATGGTCCTAATCAAGCTCGACTATATTAGAAAAAGAATAAATTTACGAGGGATGAAATTATAAAGCCAAATCAAATAAAGGCCAATTTAATATTAAGCTTATTTTTAAAATCTGAGTTATAGTTTGGTTAAAACAAAAGGCAAAAGTACTAATTATTCAATCCATAAAATTTATTATTTTCAACCATTTAGATTATTTATGTGTTAAATTCGAATCATATTGATTCTAAAAAAATTAAGTGATTTATAATTGTTACCGTTTATCCTCAATTTGCTTTCATAGCGTAAGAAACATACTGGTGGACCGAACTTTGATGAAGTCTACCTATATGCCTTCAACGAAGGCTTGCCTCTAGAAACTAGAGAAATTATTAGGTATTGTCTAACATATCACATTTAGGTATTGTTATCATGTCTTAATAATTAAAATTATGAGTTCAATTTTTTTTAAATAAATTAAATGTAAGTCGGCTTAGAAAATGATTTAGTCTCAAAATGATATTTATTACAGATATTTTTTCTGTAATTAATTTGTATTATTTAATATCACAATTAATTCTATATTTTAATTTTAACTAATTAATCCATATTAATTTAATTTATGCAAAATATACAGCAAACTTAATTCAAGAAATAACAACTTCTTTCATCCATTTTACTAGCAAAATATATACATAGAAAGTTATAAAACTTTTTGTAAAAAAAAATTGCAATTAAAATTTTCTTTGCAAAGTTTCAACAATCAATAAAAATAAAAAGACTTAAATACATTTATGGTCCCCTAATTTTACTAAAAGTTATAATTTCATCTCTTTAGTTTTAATTTAAACAACATTACCCTTTACATTTTTTCAAAGCTGCAATTCACTCTTTCCATTCATCTATTGTTTAAAAGAAAGACTACACTTGTTAAGTAGACCCCTATTTAATTGATATGAGATCTATATGGCTTAAATTTTATTTTTGTGGTCATACTCAAAATTGGAAGAGTCAGAAAATAACCCTCAATCATGTAGTTACAAGTGAGTAATCACTAAACTCAAAATTAAACTCTAATCATTTTATATTGGCATTAATTTTTGGTGGCTTTGAAATTGCAAAAAATTTCCAATAAACCTTTTTGGCTTGTTCAAATATTGAGTCTTAATTACTTAAAAAAAAATTAAGTCTTGAAATTGATATAGAATAAAAAAAGAAATGAAATGCAACAAAAATAATTCAATTATGTCTTGACAAACAACACACGTGTAATATAAGTATCCACTAAGCAAGTTCCGTCTTTTTTTAAATGGGAGTTAGACAGAAGAAGCTAATTGCAATCATGGAAAAAGGTGAAAGATAGCATTATTTAAATTAAAAATAGGAAACAAAATTGTAACCTTTTGCAAAATCAGAGGATTAAAAGTGTATTTAAGCCAAATAAAAAAAAAAAAAGCAACGATCATGGGTTCATACAGTAACAAAATGTCAAAATCCTTAATCCTAATGTGCAAATGATTGTAGTAGTTTTTGTATTTCTATATCAATTTATTTATTAAAGACTTATTTCAACCCCTTATCTTGTCCAGAAAGAGTTGATAAATTTAAAGTAAATTAAATAAATTTAAAAAAGTATTATGATGCCATCTATTAATGGTTTGTTTTTATATGTTTATATACCTTTTGCAATAATCACAAACTCAAATTAGCAAATACCAGTGACACGTAGTACATAAATTTAATTGATAGAAATTAATTAGTTGAAATTAAAATATAGAGTTAATTGTGATATTAAATGACACAAATTAATTACAGTAAAAATATAGGTAATAAATGTTATTGAGAGGTTAATTAAATCATTTAACCATTTTTTAAAATGCTGGATCTAAAACTCCTTCAGATATTGAGGGTTAACGATGGGAAAAAGTCTAGTGGAATGATGACCTGCAAGAACAAGAAAATTAGCCATACACATCGGAAATGACTGTCAAGCACGCTTTAATGCTTAAGTTAGAATTTGAGTAGAGTTTTGTTGATGCCGAATTTTGGTAAAGGTTCAAACTTCAGCCAACGAGGGGATTCTTATGGGATCTCTGGCCTTCGATCGGTTCGGGTAAAATATAGCAGCAAAGCAGGCAAAAATGAAGGGAAGAGTGGAGAAGAAGGAGGCACCGATTTGTGTGGTTCGGCTAAATCCAGGCGGATTCGGACCCTATGTCCACGGCGGAGATTTGATTAATGTATTGAGAAATGGTTTTTAGCAGAGTTTCTGCTTACAAAGTTTGACCTCCCCCTCTTCTAACAATACAATCCTATTTATAGAGGAAGGAGAAGTTACATGCATTAATTATAACCTACAATTGTGTTACATCAAAATATAAATGGAAAAGATAGTAAAAGACTACAACTCAGCTATTGCAGAATGTAGGCTGCGGGGTGGTTCCCCTTGGTCGATTGTAGACTTGTGTCTATCTGCACCTGTCACCTGGCGCTACTTTCCTAAGCGAGGTGTTGAATGTCTCGAGCGGGGATTCCTGGCTTGAGCAGGGTCATCATGGGAACCACTGTAGCGAGCTTGGTGCTGCTATAGTGAGGTAGCGGGCTCGAGCAGGGTAGTCGGCTAATTAACGAGCTAGTCTTATGATCACCTCACTACATTGCAATCTTGTGATGAGCGAGGTGAGGCTTGCTTTGCGAGATGGTATCGGGATGACTTCGCTATGCCGCTTTCTAATGGAGGGCGAAGCGAAGCTTGCTGGGCGCCTTTGGCAAGGCGAAGGGCTCAGCCTTCATCATGCTCGGGGGCTCGTTCTCTTGAAGCCATTTTTTACCTACAACATAAGCCCTCCAACTCTCGATGTGCTTTGGGGACCCGGAGTTGTAAGTTTCTGAGGCTTGAATCGTTAGCCTTTTCTCGAGACTGTCATTCCATCTAAATTAGGCCACGTCTCCTGTGACACATGTCCAGCAGCTATTATTAGGTCGATCTAAGTGACTTGCACATTCCTCAGAAATTGCATGAGAAGCGCGTATACTTGGTCACAAGTGAGCTGAGAATTAGAGTGTTTTGTCGCCTTGGGCGAATAATTGATTCGTCAATTCTTTACACTTCAACGATCATAGAGTCAAGCTAGCATTAAGTGTTTAAGAGTGCCTCTGCACCTCAGCGAGCATGCAGCCACACCGGCAAAGTGAGTTTGTTTTGAGCATCTCCAAGCCTCAGCGAGCCCGTAGCTCAATTGGTTAAGTCAATTTGTTTTGAACGTCTCCACGCCTCAGCGAGCCGTAGCTTAACTGGTTAAATGAGTTTGTTTTGAGCGTCTCCACGCCTCAGCGAGCCCGTGGTTCAACTGGTTAAGTGAGTTTGTTTTGAACATTTCCATGCCTCAGCAAGCCTGTAGCTTAACTAGTTAAGTGAGTTTGTTTTAAGCATCTCCATGCCCCAGTGAGCCCACAGCTCAACTGGTTAAGCGTTCATCAATTCTTCTCCGGAATGAACTCTGGGGGCCCTTAATGGAATCAAGGATCACTGTTGGCATAAAGTATGAAGTCTCTAATAAAATTTGCGATATGTTGACCGCATACGAGCTGCGAATATTGCCAGCACTTGAAAGCAAAGAAAGTAGAATGAATGACATTAAATCAATCAGCAAATTAATCGGCAAGTGACTTTTAGTAGAATTAAAGGAGTAACAATTACATTTGCCTCGAAATTTGAAATACAACATCAATATATAATTCAAACTGAGCCCTCTGGCTCTTGGTTAGTGTTGCGTGGAGAAGGCTGGGGCAGCTGCCTTGAGGGCTATACCACATACTCTCTTAGGTGTCCCTTTCTAATCAAATCCTCAATCGCCTCCATAAGGGCCTGACAATTTGTCGTGTCGTGACCTGCCTCATTATGAAAAGCACAAAACTATTCCTAGTTTCTCTATCTATAAGGGATTCTAAAGGGTGGGGGCACTCCAAAATCTTCCCTATCCTTTTCTATCATGAAGATCCTATCCTGAGAATCTGACAGGATGCTGAATTGTTCATAACGGCCCGAATACTGGGGTCTTTCTCCCTTGGACTTTTTGGGCTTATTCACCATCCGCTTAGCGGAGTGATCATCTTGATCTACACTGCTCCTCTTTTTGCTACGAGAGGAATTGGCCCTTTCATCCTACTTGTCAGACTTTTCCAAGCCAAAGGTCTCTTCCTACTTGATCTGCTTGGTAACCTGCTCATAAAACTCAGCGAGGTCCTTGATCGGTGACTTATATAGACTTTTGTATAGTTTCCCATCTTTACGGAGTCCCGCATAGATGGTGGCCAACATGGTTTCTTTAGATGGATTCTCTACCGAGTTAGCTTCGAGCCTAAATATAGTAATGTAGTCCTTTAGCGACTCCTACCTGTGCTAAAAGACCATAGCAAGGTGGCAGGGGGGCACCAATTGTCTCTTCAGTGCTCGATATTGGCTGATAAACTTCTATTGATAGTCTTCCTAACTGCTGATTGAGCGAGTCGGGAGGCTTCTGAACCAAGCTCGAGGCACACCCCCTAGTATGGCCAGAAACACCCGACACTTAACCAAGGGGTCAGTCATCTGCAAGTCCATCTGAACGTTGAATGCGTCTAGATGATCATATGGATCAGAATCCCCATTATAGGATGGGATCACAGGGACCCTAAGCTTGAGTGGTAGAGGTCAAGCTTCAATCTCCTCAAAGAATGGCGATCATTCCTCACAACGAGCTCGACTGCCCAGAGTTCAGAGGCGTTCCTCCAACTGAGCCATCTTCTGAAACAGCTCTCCAACTAATAGGTTTTGTACCCTAGAGTGCTGGCTAGACAACTGCTAGGCGCTTTGGTCTCTAATGTCGTGAGGGTCGTGAGCTAGGGTCTACTCTCACGAGCAATGAGCTGGAGTATGATCTTGGTTGGGATCATTCAGATGTTACATTTGTTGTCGCTGAACAACATTTATAGGTGTTGAGGCTTCAGCCTGTCTCTGCATACCTTGTGCTAACAACATGACTACTTTAGTCAGTTCTCCAATCATGTGCTCAAGTTTCTCCTAATGTTGAAGCCAGGTCTATGGTTCATCGGTGCCGCTAGCGATGAGAGCCAGTTATATCGAATTGGTTGGAGGAACACCAGTAGTTGCTCTAATGACAGGAGCAGTGGATGAGTCTGTTATCGAAACATGGCCATTCGAAGGATGGAGTTGTGCATTCGAGGCTTTGGTGACTCTTCCTTTAGCTATTGTAGTGGAAACAAACTAGAATAGGCGAGATCCCCACAGACGGTGCCAAAATGTTAACGTTGGATTTTGGTAAAGGTCCAAACTCCAGCCAACGAGGGGGATTCTTATGGGATCTCTGGCCTTTGACTAGTTCAGGTAAAATAGAGCAGCAAAACAAGTAGAAATGAAGGGAAGAGTGGAGAAGAAGGAGGCACCAATTTTACTTGGTTCGACTAAATTTGGGCAGCACTGGACCCTATGTCTATGGTGGAGATTTTATTAATGTATTGAGAAATGATTTTTAGTAGAGTTTCTACTTACAAAGTTTGACCTGTCCATCTTCTAACAATGCAATCTTATTTATAGAGGAAGGAGGAGTTACATGCATTAATTATAGGTTATAGTTGTGTTACATCAAAATATAAATGGAAAAGACAGTAAAAGACTACAACTCGACTATTGCAGAATGGAGGTTGCGGGGTGGGTCCCCTTGGTCAGTTATAGACTTGCAACTATCTGTACTTGTCGCTTGGCGCTGCTTTACCAAGCGAGGTGTTAGGTGTCCTGAGCGGGGATTCCTGGCTTGAGCAGGGTCATCATGGGAACCACTATAGAGAGCTTGGTGCTGCTGTAATGAGGTAGCAGGCTCGAGCAAGGTAGTAAGCTGCTTAATGAGCTAGTCTTATGATCACCTCATTGCATTGCAGTCTTACAATGAGTGAGGTGAAGCTTGCTTTATGAAATGGTATCGGGATGACTTCACTGTGTCACTTTCTGATAGAGGGCGAAGTGAAGCTTGCTAGGTGCCTTTGGCGAGGTGAAGGGCTTGGCCTTCATCGTGCTCGGGGGCTCGTTCTCTTGAAGCCATTTTTTACCTAGAACAAGTTTCAACTAGTGTAAGCAAGATAATCTAAAGAGTGAGTACCTGATGACATATATAGGTGTCAAGTGTACCAATTGGCATGCTCCAAGGCTAATGGCATTTGATCACGTGTTTACAATGCATTGGAGATGTTTGCAAGAATCTCGTAAGGTGGTTAGTGTTGTCACATTATTTATGCTTGTTTGATCACGTTTTCTACCATCTATTTATTAAGACAGTTGGATCATGAAACTCTTACCTAATGGGTCTGATTTTGCTCGACCCAGAGAGTAGTCGATCATCAAGAGGTAGCCTGTGCCTAATGTTACTTTTTACCTAGCTCAACTGATCAACCACTAGTCAAATAAATGAAGACCACTAGATAATTTAGGCTGTGTCATTTGCCCCTTTCCTGATTGGCTGGTTGCACACTTGATCTGCTAAAAGACTTTTCATTTTCTCAGCCAATTGTCCATTGCATTGTACCCATCATTATGACTTTAATGTTAGTAATTATGGTTTGACATCTTAAGAAGTGTCAAGACTAGCAATAGTCACATCGAGATTTGCCACAGTTAAGTCGGTAACATGGATTGTCATCTGGGCTATTGATTTCTATCAACTTTAGCCATTGGATCTACCTTACTCCTCTATAAAAACTAGCTTTTGGACCTTCTACATTATCTTACTTCTGGGTTTCTATCCACCATTTCATTGTTGACCCATTGTTGCTACTTTGTTCTTCCATTGTCTCTGCCTTAGACTCTAGAGGTTTCATCTGCCAACTACTTTCTACGACTTCCAACTATGCTTTGTGCCTTTGCAAGTAATCTTTTCCTTCTTTGCTTCTTTTGCATTACTGTGCTCTTAGTTTTCTACATTTTCTTTTGCAAACACATTGGATATGACAGTTCCTCTTTTGCATCTACTTTTTTTTTCCAGTTCAACATCTTCTTCTTTTGTTGCTTGCTCTTGGCTCCCATTGGCTAAAAATCTTGGTGGCTACTGCATTGAAGGAATGGATTATGTTGAAAGGACTGCAACATCACCTAGAAACTGAGTAATTTCTTCCAAAATGGCATCATTATTTCCCAAGGAATCAAGAAACTTAGAACATGTAGCATTATATCCCCAATTGTGTAGAAATTTCAAAACATGCAGGATCACTTCTCATATATTCAGAAATTTTAGCACATGCAACACACATGCTATTCTTATCATAACCAAAAGTAGAACATCCAGAACAATTAACAGCTAGGAATCCTATAATTTTAGGAAATTCAGCTAGCATATCATCATGTACATTATCAACATGCAAATCATCCAATGGCAATTCAATGACATCTAATTGAGAAACCATATGCTTTTCTAAAGGATTGTTAATTGTTTGGGAAGAGGTAGAATCATCAAATTCAACCGAATCAGGAAATTCAGCATGAAGCTCATCATAAGTGTCCTCAACTAATTCAGCAAGTAAATCTATCTGGTTTGCACTAGACTTAGCCTCAGATTTTGCTAGTTGGGTGTTAGCTGGCTCATCTTGCAAGATTTGGCCAAAACCTTATATTTGCAACTGACTCAGTGAGGAAGCCAATTATCCAATTTGAATTTCCAAGTTCTATACTGTGGCTTCTCTTCTTTGCTGAAACTGAATAGTATTGATTTCCATTTGCTTTATAAAGTCCTCTAATGTAGGCTCAGATTGAATAGCTACAGCAGGACCTTGTTCATGCATAAATGGTTGCTACATCTGCTGATATTGACCAGAATTACTATCAAATTGCAGATTAGAGTAGTCCATCCATCCAAAGTCATATGCATCAGGATAAGGCTTATAAATTTGCTGCTGCTGAAATTGGCCAGAACTGTTGTCACATTGTAGATTAGAATAGCCCATCCATCTAGGGTCATATGCATTAGGATAAGGCTCATAAAATTGTTGCTGCTGAAAGTGGCCAGAACTGCTATCACATTGTAGATTAAAATAGCCCATCCATTCAGGGTCATATGCATTAGGATAAGGCTCATAAAATTGTTACTGCTGACATTAACCAGAACTACTGTCACATTGTAGATCAAAATAACCCATCCATCCAGGGTCATATGAATTAGGATAAGGCTCATAAAATTGCTACTACTACTGATACTGATGTTCACCAGGAAAAATGCCTGCTGCAGTAGCTTGGGGTCCATAATTGTCTTCTTGAAGTGCAGGACATTGGTTTACTGGATGGTCTAGCGAAGAATAAATTTCACAAGATTGTGTTACGGGCTGAAATTGCCTATGCCTTTGTCTCAACACAAGTTGCTTAACTAAGGAGGTCAGCTCTTCCAATCTATTCTCCATTGTCTCAAAATCTCAGTCCTCTACTTTTCAAGTTTAATGTCGAGTAAAGGAGTACTAGAGGACCTAATCATATAACATGTAGGATGCAGAAATACAAGATATACAACACTACACTAAAGTGGCTGAAAAAGTGGCAGGAAACTGAAAAACACAACAACACAAAAACTAAGGTAAAAATCACTCAAAACAATACTAATTAACATATCTACACATTTTTAAAAATTGCAAGACCACCACAGCATGAAAATTACAACTAAGGGGAATCTAAAAATAAAATAAAAAATCTTTAAAAAAAAAGAAAAAATGGTATAAATGATGGATTTTAGCCAAACCAGGGTGGTGTTCATGATAAAACATGAGCCTTGATCAGCATGATGTCTTCTATCAACGTACCAAAATTCAACTCAATCCGAGGTGGTTGGTCTAGCAAGGAACAATGGTAATGTAAGTGAAAAAATAGAATTGAAACAGGGGAAAATAGGGGAAATGATAGGAACAGTTGTAGAAACAAAATGTTAGTGATGGTTAGTACATAAAAACACTCCTAATAAGATTGATAAAATCAAAATAATCCCCGACAACGGTGCCAAAATCTGATCGATTATCGAGACCAATCAAGATTAGAAATCTATAAAAACCAAGCTACCTAAACTACTTGTAGTATAGGTAATACCGAGTCAAGCCCTTGGATCATTTGGATGATTTCAATCAGATTAGGAGGTAGAAATAAGGGGGGTTGGTAGTATCTATTCTAATAGAAAACTAACATGCAGAAACTAAAATAGAAGTAAACAAACTAATCAGCCCAAGGAAATTAACTAAGCTTGAGATTAATGCATCCTTGATCACTAATTATTCATTTAATTGTTGATCATATTCTATGGCTTAAAATCACAACAAGAATCCTTGAAATGATTAATGAGTCTAACCAGGACTCAGCCAACAAATAATCCATCAAAATCTCAATGCATTACTTGGTTTTCCTATCCTCTTCTACAAGTGATTATTAATCAATAATCATATAGTCATCCAA
>JANHAO010023121.1:0-11989 GCA_026873985.1 Saraca asoca
TTGCGTCTCCAACGAGACAGGGGCAAGATCAAAGCTAATTTCGCATTTTTAGTTTAATCTAAATCATTTTATTTGGGACCTACATCCACCTTTCTTTTTTGCATCCCGAGCTTGACCGCTTCTTCGTAACAACTACGGTCTGCCTGCTGTTCTCCTCGTACACACCCCGTCCCGTCTGGGGTAGGAAACTTCACGATGAGCGTCTTGGTTGATACTATCATATCGAGCTCATTCATGGCAAGTCGTCCTAGCACCACGTTGTATGCTAAAGGGCAATCAATGATCAAGAAATCTGTCATGACAGTGGCTTGACGATCTGAGTCTCTTATGGTGAGCGGGAGCTTGATTTGCCCTATTGGAAGTATCCCATCCCCGATGAATCCATAAAGGGGGGCTGGTGATGGATCAGTTTGTCTTGTCTCCATGCCCATCTGATCAAAGCATGCCTTATACATCACAGTCACAGAGCTTCCGGTATCTAGCATTATTCTCCTTACTTCCACATTGGCTATCCTCGCACGTATGACGATAGCATCATTGTGCGGGTAGCGCACTCCCGTCATGTCTTCTTTGGTAAACGTGATGTCATTCGCGACAGCCTTAGCCTTTTTGACAGGTCTGTCATCTTGTTCATGGCTGGCCAGGAAAACATAACCCGCGTCTCAAACATAACGTTCACGTGATCGATTCGTCGTGCCGTCGAGGTGGGGCCCACCATGGATGGTGAATATCGTCCTTACAGAGGGCACCTCCTCGTTCTCAGGCGTCCGATGGCGCTGTGATGTATATTGCCAGGGATGCGGGGATCTCTACCCCGGGGTTCCTGCCATGTATTCTCCTAAACGACCTCTTTTGATTAGATCTTCAATGGCATCTTTTAGCGCCTAGCAGTCTGATGTATTGTGCCCGACCTCACTGTGATAGGCGTAGAACTTGTTTCGATTTCTTCTATCAATGGGGTTCCTGATGGGCCTAGGTCTTCTGAAGTCCTCGTTCCCTCTTTTCGTAGCATAAATTCTGTCGAGAGCGTCTGATAAAGCAGTGTAAGTCTCGCAGCGACGTGGAGGCTGGTAAGGCTCAGCCCGGACTTTCTTTATGACCTGACCCCTTGGGCCATCTTCTCGACCTTTTTTATTGTTCTCGTTCTCATTCCTTTTCTTCCCCCTGGGGGTTTCCCCGTCATCTCTCTTTTTCAGCTTTTTAAGGCCAAAAGTTTCTTCCCAACAGACCTCCTTTGAGGCCCGCTCGTAGAATTCGACCAGACTTTTGACAGGGGACTTGTATATGTCTTCATATAGCTTCCTGTCCTTTCGAAGCCCGGCAGAGATCGCTGTAAGGACGCTCTTGTCCGATGAGCTGTCAACGTTTCTGACTTCCTGTCGGAACCTCGCAATGTAATCCTTGAGCGATTCATCTCTTCGTTGGAAAACTGTGGCCAAGTGGCAAGAAAGGGTGAGCTACCTTTTTAGCACCCTGTATTGGTCAAGGAATTGGGTTTGACATTCACCCCAACTTTTCACACTGTGGGCTGGGAGGCTCCTAAACTAGGTTAACGATATCTCCCCGAGGGTTGTTGGAAAGACTCGACACTTCACTAGTGGGTTGGAAGTTTGCAAATCCATCTAGACATTGAAGGCATCCAAGTGATTATGAGGATGGCTATTCCTGTCGTACAGGGAGATGTTTGGAAATTTGAACCTGTGGGGGAGAGGCTCTATCTCAATTTGGCGAGAGAGGGGGGTTCTCCCTTCATGAGATTCACGCTTCTCTTGAGAGGTGGAATTCTTCTCCAGCCTTTCCATTCTCTAAAGCAGTTCTTCGACCTTTGGGTCCTTGGAGTTTAGCTGGTGATCAGAAGCCTTTCGGTTCTTTCGCTCCTGCTTTCGGTGATGACACCGATCTGAGGTTCCTTGCTTCGGGCCATGTTCACAATCGGTCAAGCTGTGATCTGACTCCCCATTGTTGTTGGTCCCCTTCGAACTTTCGTTTTGACATGACTCCTCGTTGTTTCTTTCACTTTCGTCATTCTCCCGAAGTTGATGGACTTTAGATCTCGATCGTGAACTTAAGGAACGAAGTGAATGGGTCTGCTGACGTTCTGTCCTAGCATGCCGATTATTAGGGCTTCTGAGCGACGGTGCTCATCTTCAGTGGTGACCGCTTCTCTCCGTCTTGGTGCATCTCGGGTGTGCACCTGAGACAATGTCCAGACCGCGTCAGCCAGTTCCTTTAAGGTGTTCTCTAGAGCCTTCTGGCGCTTGTCAAGAGCCTCTTGGCGCTGTTGCCAAGTCTGCATGTCACCGGCTTCGGGGCCTTCTGTAGGAGTGATTGTGTCTTGCTGCTGTCGTTGGCCTTCTGATTGATCGGTGGGAGTTCCAGTGTTCCCGATGGTTTTCCTCCTTACCATCGCGTCTGCCACAGCTTCTTGGGGGTTACGAATGAGGAAATACAGTGGGAATATGCAGTGGGGGCCCTCCTTCTAGCGCCAAAATATTGACACCAAAATCCGGTCAACTGGTTTCCTTAGTACAACACCCCTGACTGCATGTTTGAGAAAGAATGAAGATAAGCAGCGAAGGTTTAAGGAAGAAATTAGGGGGAGGATAATAACACTGAAGACTTATCGTGGTTCGGCCAAAGTCGGGTATCGGCCCCTACGTCCACGTTACTCTTTTGTTATTTGCTTTTCAAAGGCCTTGTTAGACTGAGTTACAATGGCTAAAACACTTTTTCACAGCTCACGATGTATCCTTCTAAATGAGGATTATAGATACAAGAGGCTCTCTTTCACTAATGGGGTTTTCTGTATATTTTTTTTCTCTTTCCCCTTCTTAAGGTCCCTTCCCCTCTATTTATAGTGAGGGAGAGGGTTATAAGAGTAATCTTCTTAATCGGTAAAATGATCACCTTCGCCATTCTTAGCATTAAATGTTTGCCGTCGGACAATTAATGCTGGGCAAATCATTGTCAAATTTTCGGGGAGCTGATGTGTATTGCTTGAGGCCTGAGCTGTCAACACTTCTGGCACTTTTCAGGCTACTGACTAGATTTTGTACGATCGTTGGCTAGCGGTGAGCCTAAGGGGAGATCGCGGGTCGAGGTCCCAGGGTTGTTACCTTCGTTCTCGTTTGGTCAGCCTATTAGTCTTGGTCGGCATGATCATAACCCTTTGTATCTTAGGTCCCGCGGTATAGCGAGGCCTAGTGGTGTAGCGGGCCTTCATAGCCTTCTTTCGGTGATCGAGGTCTCTTTCTGGTGGGGTCGATTTCTGCCCTTTGTCTTTTCTTTGTTTGACAATACTTCCTTGGATGTCACTGTTCTCGAACCTCATATCCAAATAACACCCATAATAGTAAATGAGTTGAGAATAATTATGACATCTAAGTTGATGAATTAGGGTTTATGTTAATGGATCTTAATAAAGAAGGTCATAGGGGGACACTGTTCATAATGGCATCCTAAATAAAACATATTTTTTATATCATAAACTTGGATAATAAGAAATGGTCTGTAATTCTTCAAAGGAAAAGATAGATTGGTAGTTACAGGAATGAAGAAGAGATAAGTAATGATATTGAGGAAATCCCTCCTTTCTCTTCAGGACTACCTCTGATGAATTATGAAGGCAACTTAGAGGAGTTCTACATGTGAGATGATCATAATGAAGGGATATGGATTAAAAATTCTCCTAGACAAAAAAAATAGAAAAAATTAAAGGAAATTGATTGTATTTATTGCCAACTATATAATTTTTATTTTATATGCTTATACTTTATATATTATGTGTTTATTGTATATAGGCAACTAACTATATAATTTTTAATCTAAATGCTTATACTTGATTATGTGTTTATTAAAATTAAGATGCCTTGATAATAAAATTGTTTGATTTCAATAGAGTAAAAACTACCTTATGAAGGAATTTAGTCATCTTGTAATAACATTTAATCTATATAGCCTTTTGAATGGTTTACTTATATGAAATACATATATCATTTTGCTAATTTCATAAAATATAAAATTTTATCGTTTAGGTAAAAATGCAGCTTAGACTTATATGAATGACACGGTAACACTTGAAATTTTTTACCTGAAACTCTCATCAATGCCAGAAATTGTATTATTAGAGAAAACATAACTAAAGGAGAAGTATAATTGAGTAAATTGAGTCAAAAATTAAGTAATCGATTATTTATATAAATTTGTTAATTTCACATGTTTTGATTTTAATATAATTTTATAATATCTTAAAATTTTTTTATCCAATCGAATGTTTGATGTTATTGAAATTGGGATTGTGTTAGGTAATTGTAAATTTTGATTCGATAGTTGACTAAAATGTACATAGCATCAGCTTTCTGAGAAAATATAACTAGTAGAAAGTTACGATAAAAAAAAAAATAAAACTAGAAGCAAGAGTTTTTTTTAAGGGAAAAGACATAAGCTTTTATACAAAATTAACATCTTGTTTTTCACTAACAAAATCGGTTATTATAAAAATCAACATATTTAATAGTTATTATTGCTTGAAAAAAGACATCAGTTATTTTTAAAAATTAATGTCTTTATTGATTAAAAAAATCAATTTATGATAAAAATCAATATTTTAGAGAATGAAAAGATATTGATTATTCTTGAAAAATTGATATGTAAAAAAAATTAAATAAAAAGATGTCAATTATATATTAAAAACTAATGTTGCTTTCCTTTTTACACATCAATTAAATAATATGCATGAGTTATTCTAACTTATTATGTTGTTCGTATGAATGTTGATTTTTAAATTAACATAAAATATATAAAATAATCTACATATAAATATGTTTCTTTAATAATGAAATTTGATAAATAAAATTTATATTAAAAACTAATAATAATATAAATTTTTGTATTCCATCAAATTTTTTTATTATCACCATCACTGCTACCCTTGTCGTCACTAAAATAGTGATTGTCGCTATCAAATACTATTATGTCAATTCTGTGAGGTTCATTAATGTCACCACCATCCATGTGGTGGCAGCCGACGGGTCATTACAATAGAGTGGCTAAAGTTAATTTTCACTACACATCAGCTTAAGAGTCTCAAAGCTTTACGCCTCTTTTTCAATTGCAAACAACATGTGGCACATTTGACTTTCCCCTAGGGGATTACGAAAGAAAATGTGGCAAATTTGACTACTTCAACCAAAAGTGAAGCAAAAGCAGCAGTGGTTATCCAAGAGAGTGGAAGCCTCAAAACCTGTTTGTAAAGTTTCAAATGCTGAGTCAAATATCCACCGAGTGATATGCGGCCAAAGATGTCGTCGAATGCTTATTATTATTATTATTATTACGTACCGGTTCCAAAAAGCGAGTAATGATTTGATCAATTTTTTAAAAACTAAAACTAACCTGAACAAATACTATTATAGAAATAAATTATAATATAAATTATCTTTTTAATAATATAAAATTGGTAATATTTATTAATAAAATTTATATATTATCTATTTTAATAATAATTATTATTTGAATTATTTATAATCAATTTTTAGTTTTATTTTCCTTAAATTATTGAATTTTATTTTTATTTTTAAATTTTTTGAATTATTACATATCTCCATTAATTTCAAATTTTTAATATTTGAATTGTTGATTTATTTAGGAAATAAAATTTGGTTATTTTAATATTATTAAAATGATTTTTAATTTAAAATTGGGTAATATTATATTTAAATATCATTACTAATAATAAAATTTAAAAAATATTTTAATATTTTAGTAAATTATATAATTTAAAATTTAAATAATTTTAATAATATATACTTTAACTTTTGAATTGTAAATTACTTTAATAAATATTATATATCCTCATTTTCTTAATAACATAAAAATCATAATATTTATTCTCATCTAAATATTATTTCACAGAAAGTATGTTCTAATTGTCACGAGAGAGTAAATGAGAAATTAATTTTAATTTTCTTTTATTTTTTTGTTCTAATTTAAATCATAGATAGAATTTAGATATTTATCTATTTTAATAATTATTATTTATTTGAATTATCTATAATCAATTTCTAATTTAACTTTTTAATTTTATTGTTATTAAAATTTTAATTTATTTTTTTATTTTTTTAATAATATTTTAATTTCAAATTTTTAATATATAAATTATTTATTTATTTATTTATTTAAGCAATCTTTTTAATAATATAAAAGTCGTAGTATTCATTCTCACCCAAATGTTACTATGTAATAAGCATATTTCATTAATTACTAGAAAACAAGCAAGAAGAAATTTTAATTTTCTTTTTTTTTGTTCCAATTTAATTTATGAGTAGAATTTATATATTTATCTATTTTAAAAATAATTATTTATTTAAATTGTTTATAACTGATTTCTAATTTTATTTTTTAATTTTATTATTATTAAATTATTAAATTTTTAACTTATTTTTTTAATTTTTAAATCAACAAATAATATTTTAATTTCAATTTTTTAATATTTAAATTATTTATTCATTTAGACAATTAAATTTTAGGTTTTTAATACTATTGAAATGATTTTTTAATTAGAATTTGATGGTATTATAGTTAAATATTAATATAAAAAATAAATATTAAAAATATTTTGATATTTTAGTGAGTTACATAATTTAAAATTTAAATAATTTTACTAATATACTCTCTAATTTTTAAATTATAAACCCCTTTCATAAATGCTATACATCCTCGTTATTTATAAAAATTATCTATTTCAAAAAAATTATTTAATAAAATTATTTATATCCAATTTTTAGCCTAAAATAAATAATAGATTTTAATTTAAATTATCTTTTTATGTATTAAATAATTTATATATAATAAATAATTAAATTTATATATAAATAAAATATTTATCAATATATTACTTATAATATTTAATTCTAATTTGATAGATAATTTTTATCTAAAAATTTTAATTTTTTAAATTTTTATATCATCTTTGCATATCAAATATTAAATTTAATATTTCATAGATTCAAATTTTGAAATTTTTATTACTTTTAAGAATTTGGCACAATTTTTATTTAAAATATTTTTAAAATATATTTTTTAAAAAAATATATTAGTTATAATAATACATAAACTCTTATTAATTAAATATTCTAGTATAAATAGTTAATTTAAATTTTTTAAATAAAATACTTTATAAATAAATTTACCTATGTTAAGAAAATATTTTTAAAAAGATGAAAAATTTAAATAACAAATTTAGTCAATTTAATATATTAATATAACAACTTTATCAAATTTAATAAATATATAATATTTCTTCACAATTAAAATCAATATAATTATATCAATTATATAATTATTTAATAAATAAAAATATAATAATAATTTAATAATATTTAAATATATTATTTTTTATAATCTAAATTCGCATTATAAATTGTTATCAAATAAAATTATTAAATCCATAGATTATAAGGAGTACAAGTTAGTATTATATAAATTATGTAAGTTTAAAATTCGATATCTATTAGAATAATATACAATTGTATATTAGAATATTTCCTTATGTCTATTTTTTTTTATGAATTAGCATATTTTCTTTTAATTTTTTAAAAAAATTCAATATTAATTTTTGTCTTGGACTGATATTATAAAATCATAAAAATGTCAATTGTATTTTATGAAACGATATTTTTTAAAAAAATTTTAATTAAAAAAATTGTAACATCAATTTATTTTTGGGAATCGACATCCTTTTTTTAATTTTTTTAAATTACAACGTTGATTGATTTTAAGAACCTATGTTTTTTTTTAAATTCATTTTAAAAATTTACAAAATATTTGAATTATATTATTTATTAAATAATATTTTAAATATAGAAAATTTCTTTAAAATTGTCAAATAAAATATTTTGAGAATTATGAAGTTTTAGATGAAGGGAAATATTGATTGAAATAGAAGAAATTAATCATTAGAAAATATTTTGTATTATAAATAAAATTAGAAGAAATAATTTAAAATTATAATTAAAATTAATTTAAAATTACGTTAATTCCTAAAATTCAACCAACAACAAAAGATAGAGGTGGATTTTTTAATAGTAGCAAATATCTTAACTTTTATAATTTTAAATAAAATTAATTTTAAATTACGTGAATTTTTAGAATTAAACTGATGTTTAAATATTAGATGTAGATTTTTTAATAACATTCAACATTTTAATTTTCGTCATTTTTACATATACACGTCATTTTTACATTTTATAGTGGTGAAAGTTTTAAATTTTAAATGTAAATTATAATAATTTTTTGTAATGCAACATGTATTAACATAAATTAAAATTATAATGAATGACCAATTACTTATTTTATTATTCTGTTAACTCATGTCTTATTAAAGGACCAATTATGTTTCTTTTTTTTGGAAAATATTTATATAAAAATAATTTTATTTTTTTATATTTATAATTATAAAAATTAATATTATAGAAAATATTTTATTTAATAAATATTAAATATAGGGATTATGGGAAAAAAATAATATCTATTATTTTAAAAAAAAATATTTTATCTCACTACTATAATACTATATATTATTTTATTAATCATAAAATATAGAGATAGCAAAAAAGTTTTATACTTATATATATATATATATAAATGAAATATTTTAATAAAAAATGTTTTCTATCAACAAAGTTATATTCCCTAATTTCAATTTCTTTGAAAATTTGAAAGGGAAATAGATATACTTTTATTAAAATAACAAATTTGTGTAAAAAAAACTGTTTTCAAATAAAAAATATGTTTATATCATTAATTTATCCCATCAAAATTCCATGTCTCAACATTAATTTTCTGAAACAAAATATGTTTATATCATTAATTTATCCAATCAAAATATGTCTATAATTAATTTTCTGAAACAAATGTTTCTGGAGAAAATAAAACGATAGTCTAGAATGATAAGACGTGAAATAATGGAATGGGAGCCACCATATTGCGTGCCATGTTTCACGTTAATCAAAAAACGAATTTGAACACAAAAGCCAATTGGACGATTTTGAAATGTTATGTCGGAAAAGACCTGTGTGTCGACAACCTCAGCTCTATGGTTTTAGCCTTAATCACGACGTGGACTTTCTTTACACCTCAGTCTCCTGAAAGCCAAATTGAAAGCTTTGGCTCCCATCATGGAGAAATTTTTATTCGTGACGTCAGATACGCTCTCCGGGCGTTCCTTTTAACAGGACCTTCTAGACAATTTATTTTATTTGACGTCATGCGGTATTAAAAAAATAATAAAATACATCAAATCCTTATATTTTAAATTATGTACATGTAATTCTTCTACATTTAAAAAAAATATATTTAATTTTTTTGTATTTTAAATTATATATACTTCACTCACATCTATATATTTTTTATCTACAAATTAAAAGATTTAATATATTTTAACCTATAAATAATATATATCATAAAAAATAGACATATATAAATATTATGTATTGTTATATTAATTTCTATTTAAATTTACATATTTATAATAAAAATATTATTATTCATATAAAATTTGATTAATTTTAAATTATTTTAATTTTATGAATTATAAATATATTGATTTTATATAAAAAGAAATAATTTAGATTAAAACTTTTATATTAAGATAACGTGTTTATATAAAATGTACTAAACTTCTGTACCTCAAGTGAAAATGTTATGTATGTATTTTTTTATAATATATATTATTTATAAATTAAAGTATATTAAACGACTTAAATTTATAAGTGAAAAATAAATGAAAGTGAATAAAATGTGTATAATATAAAATATAATAAACTGAAATATATTTTTTTAAAAATTATAAAATTCTATAAACGGCTCAAAATATAGAGATTTGATATATTTTAGCTTACAAAAAATACATGCGAAGTACTTTCATGCGCTGCTAGAGTACTAGTGGTTAGTTCACCCAGTCAAAGCCTTATATTAAGTTATTTATTATGTTTGGATTTTTTTTGTGAGATTCTTTTAATAAATTATTTCATGAGTTTTAGAACATGTGTATCTAAAATTCAAATGAGGTAGGATAGATGTAAAATAAAGAATATTTTAACTCAATAAATTGAGTTAAACAAATCAATTGATTTACTATATACATTGGAAGAAAGGATCTAATATCATTTATTTATTTTTATATATTATCAATTAAAAATTGTTACAAATTAAATTAAAATATTGTCACTAATGTTTTATGTATCATCATTTTTTATTCAAATTAAATTTATTCATTTTTTTAAATTTTCCTTTTAGATATTTCTTAATCAATGTTCTTAAGGCATTCGTTAAGTAATATTTATTGCATATTAAAATCTTCATCTTTAAAATAGAATTTATAACATTTATTATTTTTTCCACTAAATTAATAAATGATTTTTCTAACAATTTGTAATACAAAATTACTCTCAATAAATTAATGTCTAGGTTTTAAGATTTTGTGGTTGGAGTTTAGAGTTTAATGGTTGTACTTTTAAGATTTAATAATAGAGTTTAGGATTTAGGGGTTTAATGATTAGAATTTTAAGATTTTAGTGTTTTAACTGTTAGGGTTCATGATTTTCTTCTTAGGATTTAGGTGACAGTGGTTAGGGTTATTTTTTATTTAAAAATTATGATTGGGTAGTTTTATTATTGAAATAAAATTAATACTGGATTTATAATCAGTTGAAAATAAGTTTTTAAATAAAATTAAATGAATTCTGAAGAATTATATGTTTCTAAAATTATTATATGTGACAAATTTTAGTCTTCGAGACCTACAAAACAAGAATCTAAGTAATCGGAGTTTAGGGGTTGAAACTTATTTTAATGATCAAGTTAACAATCTTGTTAGAGAAGGTAAAAAGAGAATGAGAGTAAAGATCTTTATGTAATTCAAGGTATGCAATTCTAATAAAGGGTATTCATTCTTATTCTTCTTTTACCGTCTCTAATAAGGTTACTAACTTGACTCACTTGTGTTATTGATTTACATGTTTTGAAGGCTAATATTTATTGATTTATTTATTTTGAACATTTGTTGACTTTTGATAAAGGATAAATTAATATAATTAAACGTTTTTCACTTAAAATTGGAATATTTAATAACATCATTAATTCTTGTTAATTTACTTACAAATAAAAAGAAATGAGAGAATATCAAATAAATGAATTAATAAAAAAGGCAATTTTTTATGCAAAATAAGTAATTATACAACGAAAATATTCAAATTCTTAAGAATTTGAACTCTTTAAAATCACTATATTTCTAAATTCACTTCACTGCACAAAATCTTCAACTTTTCTCCTTGACACAGACATTGATTATATATAGTTTTAAGTTTAGAAAATTAAAGCCCTGAGCTAAACAAAGACAACGTCATGATAATGATCTGATCTTGATCTTTTTCTTTGGTAGGAAAGATGTTAGAGTCCACTTGATCATGGTGTAGACTTTTTGTGGTTTTAAGAATTGCTTTCCTCATATATATATTTGCAATTATTATAAAACCAAAGCAGATTTGTGTCTGGTTAAAACGTGTAAAAATTCTTTCAACACTACTATAAGAGTTTAGTCAAGGTGCAGTTACAAAAAAGTGAGTAATTTATTAAAAAATTTGAATTTAAACCTTCTCACTGTCACGTATTAAAACAACAAAGAATTTGTGTGTGGTGATAGCGTCCCGGATGGTGATGTGTGACGATAGTAAATAGAATGCAGTAAGTAGAAAAATAAGGACGAAATAGCTAGCACTATATTTCTAAATGGTTGTTGTGGTGGTGTTGATAAGGGACGGTGATAGTAATTAATACTAATGGATTTATCTATGGAAGGGTCAGGATCACCATGACGCAACCTGACTTTGTATCCTTTATGCAAAATTTAACGTCAATTCTAGTATTGATTTCTTTCTAGGCCCCAAATTTTTTAATAATTTATTTTTTTTCAATTTTTGATAACCATATT
>JANHAO010023122.1:0-11984 GCA_026873985.1 Saraca asoca
ATAATGTTGCCAAAGCATAAAGGATTTGATTATTCTCTCTTGGGATATAATGGAAAGTAAGTTCTCTAAAATGTTCTAACAACTTCATTATATGTTTCTGGTATGGAATCTACTAGGCATCTCAAGTTTCCTAATCTCCTCTCAATCGGTTGATTATAAGTGCAGAATCTTCAAACACCTTTAAAACCTTGACTTTCAAATGTAACATAATTTGTACACCCATGGCACATGCCTTGTATTTAGTCATATTAGTTGTACAATTAAAGCAAAGCTTGGCTATGAATGGGATAGTTTTCTCCTTATGAGAAATTAAAACAGCAGGAATACCATGCCCTAATGCATTTGAGGCTACATCAAACAACAACGTCCATTCTTCATCTTTGGATGATTTATTGTTAATGAATAATGCCATTATGTATTCATATGGAAATTCACATTGGATAAAACCATAGTCTTCAATAGGCTAATTAGCTAGAAAATCAACAACCATACTACCCTCTATTGCCTTTTGGGTGACATAAACTATGTTGCATTCTAACAACAGCACTTGCCATCAAGCAATACTTCCTATTAGAGTAGGCTTATTGAAAATATAATTGATTGGATCCACTTTTCATACAAGTCATATGGTATAACACAACATGTATTGTCTCAAGCGATGAGCTGCCATGTAAAGGCACAACAAGTATGCTCTAAGAGAGAGTATTTGGATTCATAGCCTGCGAACTTTTTACTTGAATAGTATATTGCTTGTTCTTTTCTTCCTGATTCATTATGTTGCCCTAGCAGACAACCCATGAATTCATTAAGCATAGCTAAGTACATAATAAGGGGTTTTCTTGGTGATGGTGGTACCAAGGCTAGAGGTTTCTACAAATACTGCTTAATCTTTTCGAATGCTTCTTGGAATTTTCCATTCCACTCTATGGTCTAATTTTTATGCAAAAGTTTGAACAATATATCACAAGTAGCCATTAATTGGGGTATAAATCTAGCAATGTAATTTAACCTCCCTAATTAGAAACTTTGAACATCTTTCTCCATGTGTGGTATTAGCATCTCCACAATAATGAGAACCATTTTATGGTCAACTTCTATTCCATTCTAACTGACTAGTCTCACCCCAATAACTTCCTTGGTCTTGTCCCAAAGGTGTATTTTCTAGTTATAGTCAAATTTGACTTTTCTTTAGCCTTTTAAAGAGCTTTCGTAAATCAATAATATGATATTCTTCACTTTTTGATATGGTGATCATATCATCAACATAAACTTCACTTAATTATGCATCATGTCATAAAGTAAAGTCACAATTACTCTTTGGTAGGTTGGCTTAGCATTTGTTAACTTTAATGACATTACTTTGCAACAAAAAATGCCTTCCAAAGTGATGAAGTCAATTTTCTCCATATCCTTAGAATGCATCTTAACTTGATTATACCCATAAAAATAGTTTGTAAAGGAAAATATTGGATTCCAATAGTGCTGTCAATAAAGACATCAATATTTGGCAACGAAAAATCATCCTTAGGGCTTGCTTTATTTAAGTCTCAATAATCAACACATATTCAAACTTTTCCATCTTTCTTAGGTACTAGAACAATGTTGGCAACCTATTCTGGATATTTGGTGACTGTAAGGAGCCAAGCATCAAATTGGCACTTAACTTTTTCCAAGCATATCTAACTATGACCAAGCAAATATATCCTTATATTCAGAAAGAAGTTTGATCAAGTTTTCTCATACATCTTTTCTTATCCAAATACCAATCTTGACTTCCATTTTATCTTGTTTTATGCCTAGATTAATTATCTTAACTGATTCTTCATGAGATTGGATCTCCTTCTCCTCTTCCTTGACAACCTTCAGGAGTTCCACAAATAGGTCAATCTATTCTTCTTTTTCAATCTCACCACAATGAATAGGATAATCAAAGTTACATATAAGGTTCATAACACTATCATTTTCAAATGAATAACTTTGAAACCTGAATTTAGTAAGTGGGAAAAAAGGATTGGTTAGGCAAATATAAGATGGAATTTAGGAACAAAAACAATGAAACCAAAAACAAGATAAAATAAATAAAAACATAAATGATTGAAACCAAACATGCATTTTTATTTAAAGTGCACATTGGAATGAAACATGTAAGCTCGTTTTGCAGATAGCATCCTGAGGCCTTAGCAGAGCCTTAAGTGGTGGAAGCATAGAATCACTCTAAATGAAATTATAAGACAATGGAAAACTCAGAGATATCCCAATTGTTAAGTGTGAAGTCTAGGGAGCAAGGGCAAACCAAGCCAACACTTTCGATGGAGGAGTGTTCATCCTCGATTGCTAGAATTTGGTTAGGGAAGGTGATTTCTGCACTCCAAAATCTTTGTTTGATTCATATATTGGAATCCCTTTATCTTTTAGCTCTCCATTTTCTAAGCATGTCATCCTTTTTTTCCCTCTTATCACTAGCAACCCTCATCTTATTAGCTATTGTGGGTTTGTATACCAACCTATATTTTTTAGCATTTTTAGGAAGTTTAAGAGATTTTTTTTCACCTTGTCCATATTTCCTTAATCCATCCCTAGTTTAAACTCATCTCCCAACATGACATTGGCCATCATCATAGGGGCAACAGGTAAATGCAACTTTGGGATTTGAGTCATTTCTCAGATATAAGAAGTATTAGCAATCTTAAAAGTTTGGAATACATTGTCAAGAGCCTCTTCCATAGCCTCAATATATGGAATAGATGTTAGTTTAATGACGAGCAAATCTTCTTCTCCTAATATAATAACTAATTTGTTTTATAATTATAAATTTCACTTTTTAGTGTAGGATGGATGACACTACCTCTATTGAATGACTTTATGATTGCCCAAGTAGACAGCTATAGGTTGGAGTGATGTCCATCACTTGGATCAATATAATGAAAACATTTGGGTCAATTTGAAATGGAAGTTTGATGTCACCATTAACATTTCTACTTGTACCATTAAAGGCTCTTACTACCATGGTGCTATGTTTCATGTAGGATCCATCGACCAAGACTTTGGCCAAAGTTGATCATGGCATCACATTTAGTGAAAAGCCATTATGTACAAGGACCATTGCTATGATGTGGTCTTTGCATTTTACTGAGATGTTAAGCGCCTTGTTATGCCTCATCCCTTCAAATGGTATCTCATCTTTAGTGAATGTAAGGTAATTATCATCCTTGATATTATCACATCAAGCATTTCAAGGGAGATATCAACATGAGCTTGGTTCAACACCTGCATTAGCATCTACTTATGAGGCTCAAAATTCAAAAACAATGGCAATAATGAAATTTGTGCAAGTGTACAATTCAATTACTCAATCACTTTGTAGTCAATTTACTTAATGAATTTCAAGAATTCAAAAGCTTAATTTCCTTTATTTACTACTTGTTGATGGTGGATTTTGGTTCTACTAGAATCCATCCAACAGAAGATGTTCTTTTGGGACTCAAGTTGCAACCTAGTTTCAATCTCAATTGATAAAGAGAAAATGTCCAGAAGAAGGAGAAGAACAACAACAGATACAAACCCTTTTTAATGTGGTTTGACCAAATCTGAGCAATACTAGACTTTACATCCACAGTAATGCATTAATTGGAAGTGTTTTTATAGAATTTCAATACAGTCAATTGTCTTCCCCCTGCAGAGTGCTTGTTCTTCCTATTTATAGGGGAGTTCAGGTTATAATAGTAACTTTTACAAGTTGTAAATATGTTACATCATGTCGTGTTAGCACATGACAAAGTGTATCTTTCAATTTGACTATTGCAAATTACGTTATGCGAATGAGTTTGAGCTCATTTTTGCTAGAACGAACCCACATGAGAAAGCTTGCTAATCACACGAGCTAAGGTTCGCACCTCTAACACCTTAGCAAGCTAAAGCTCTATAGCTTATCCAATCCTTTTATCAGCCTATTCAAAAGGCTCCGGATTTCACCCATAACATTAAGCCCCCCAACTCTTAGTTCACTTTGCGGACTAAGACTTAAAATTCTGCTAGCAAAAACTCGTTCTTCTTTGATGTCCTTGTAACTCTAGGTTTTGTCTCACTTATTTGTTTCCCTTTGTGAGTTGCAACTTCAGTGAACTGGGGCATTGCAAAACTTAGAAGTCCGCATGGAAAAGTTTTTGCTTTGGGACATTATTCGGCTCATTTTAAAATTGAAAGATATTTTTAATCTCGGCCATAGACGACTATGTAGTCAGAGTCTTTTGGATTGGTCTGCCATTTCATTTTTCTAGGTGATACACACATTGTCATTGTTAATGCACCAACCTCATTTCCTTCATCATGCATGTCTCATAATTGCTTCTACCTCATTTTCTTCTGAGACAATTAATAAAGGTGGTTAGGAATTCTCTCGGACCCCTTAGTGGGATCAATGTTGCTTTTATTTAAGACAGTAAAGGCCTTCTTTTCTTCTTTAAATTAATTCAATGGGAACTTCAGACGAGCCCCTATACCTCTAATGTTCTCCTTTTCTAGCGAGGCATGCATGGTCTACTACATAAGGAGCTTCAATATTTCTTCAATAATATGGAGAGATCTCATACAAATCTCAGATTGTGTCCTCATGCTTGTGAGGTTTCTCTTTTTTAGCCGCTCGGATAGGGTTCTTCCCTAACTTCCCAATTTTGGTATTCAAGTTAAGGAAGAGCTTGTTGCCATGGAAGGGGCTGGAAGAAGAAAGTTAGGGGTTTAAATGGAATAGTCAGCAAGGGCCCGTCTTTTAGTGACTAATCCTCTGATTGATGGGAGCTTCCCCTTTATGTGACAATCTTTTTTCCAGAAGAACTAGCTATTGGTTGACTTATATTTTGATTCTTATTACTGTGAATGTACCTCAGTGAGGCTTTTTAATGAATGAAATTTTCTTCTTTCTTCTTTGAGTACTTTGGCTATTTGTCCAGCCATTCTCAAATGATAAATGTTAATGTTGCAAATAAAAATACTTAAATAGCCAACTGAAAATGATCCTTAACAGAGAGATAGATTTATGCTAAATATGTTAAATGTGAGCGACATATGAGTAGGTCACATAACACTTAGGCATTTGGTCAAATGAGAGCTGTGAAATTTTGATTACATGAGAGTTGTGAAATTTTGGTCACATGAGAGCTACAAAATTTTGATTGTATAAGAGCTACAAAATTTTGGTTGCATGAGAGCTATGAAATTTTGATTGCATGCATACAGTGGCTAA
Organism: Saraca asoca; assembly: GCA_026873985.1. Classification (NCBI taxonomy): domain Eukaryota; kingdom Viridiplantae; phylum Streptophyta; class Magnoliopsida; order Fabales; family Fabaceae; genus Saraca; species Saraca asoca. The sequence continues at coordinate 5,240 of JANHAO010023122.1, forward strand.
GAAAGTTACTTGTATGCATGACTGATAATCACTGTGTGCATACAGTGGCCAAGAAAGTGGCTCACATGCACGAGCTTATAGTTGCACACATGCGGTGACTAAGAAAGTGGCTCACATATGTGACTGATGATGGTGTGCATATGGTGGCTAAGAAAGTGGCTTGTATGTGCAGTAAGGTCACAACGTATGGTGGCTAACAAAGTGGCTCACATATGTGACTAATGATGGTGCGCATACGATGGCTAAGAAAGTGGCTCATATGCGCAGTAAGGTTGCAACATACGGTGGCTAAGAAAGTAGCTTGTACATGCGAGCTTACAGTTGCACACATGCGATGGCTAAGTGGCTCATATGCGCAGTAAGGTTGCAACGTACTATGGCTAAGAAAGTGGCTCGTACATACAGGCTTACAATTGCACACATGCGGTGGCTAAGAAAGTGGCTCGCATATGTGACTGACGATGGTGCACAGATGGTGGCTAAGAAAGTGGGTCATATGTGCAATAAGGTCGCAACAAATAGTAGCTAAGAAAGTGGCTCGTACGTGCGGTAAGATCACTATGCATACACAACGCCTAAGAAAGTGGCTCGTATGCAAGAGCTTAAAATTGCATGAAAGCCACAAATCACTTAATCCCATGATAACGTCATGCTGATCACATTATTGCGACACTCAATCATAACTTGAGATTCAACTTGCAAAATATGCACTTTTCAGAATCTTGACACCAAGTCAAACGTTCTCCAAATTTTTATTTTTTTTTGTTGAAAAAACTTCATGAACTGATTTTCGTGAAATTGGACCATTTTTTGTGTATCATATTATAAGCTTAATATATGGTTCTTACTGTGGTTGGCTGCTCCTACTTGGGATCCTACTAAGGCTGGGGAGGCTACTGTGCTATAGGCTGTAATACATATTCCTTCAAGTGCCTTCTCTTAATCAGATCCTCAATGGCATCTCTAAAAGCTCGGTAATCCGAAGGATTATGACCCGCCTCATTTTGGTAGGTGCAAAACTTGTTCATGTTTCTACTTGCGCAAGGAGTCCGTAAGGGGGTGGGAGTCCCGAAGTCTTCTTTTCCCTTTTCTGTTGCAAATATCCTATCTGGGGTATCTAATAAGATACTATGATGGTCAGGGAGGCCCAGATGTAAAGGTCACTCACTTCTAGCTTTCTTGGTAGGCTGACTGTTAGAGTCAGCATCTCGACCCTTATTACTCCTCTTCTTGCTTTAGGTGGAAGGGCTCACCTCGTCCTTTTGCTCGAACTCTTTTGAACCAAAAGTTTCTTTCCACCTGATTTACGTGGCAACTTGGTCATAAAATTCACCTAGGTCCGTGACTAGGGATTTATATATACTTTTTTTATAGCTTGCCATCTTTGCAGAGCCCTGCTTATATGGCCATCAAGATGGCCTCATCAGATGGGCTCTTCACATTGTCAGTCTCATATCTAAACTGAGTTATATAATCTTTTAGTGACTCATGCTTATGCTAAAAGATTATAGCGAGATGGCAAGGGGTGCAAGTTGCTTCCTCAGTGCTTGATACTGAGTAAGAAATTTTTCCTAGCATTCTTCCTAGGAGCTGATGTTGCGAGCTGGGAGATTCCAGAACTAAGCTCGAGGTGCATCCCCTAACTTGGCCAGGAAGATGCGACATTTGATTAGAGAGTTAGTTGTCTAGAGGTCTATCTGGATGTTGAAGATATCCAAATGGTTACGTGGGTCATTATCCTCATTGTACAGTGAAACCATGAGAACTTTAAGCTTGTGTGGAAGAGGTTCTGACTCAATCTCCTTAGAAAAGGAGGATTATCCTTCGGGCATTTGTCATTGCTTCTACCTTGAGGGTGTTCTTCCAGTTGCTTCACCCTCTACAATAACTCCTCTGTCAACTAAGTTAATGCTTCTGAACACTCGTTGGAAGACTGGTGGCTTTTCTTACCCTCCTAGTCATGTGAACGATGATCTAATGTGCACTTATGGTTGACCCTATTCAAGCTTTCAACTTGTTACTATTGGTGACCATTCTCGGGTGTGATGACTCTAACTTGTCTTTGTACATCTCAAGCTTGAGCTCATGCCCATATTTTAAATGTTTCGACCATTTCTTTTTCTGTGTTTCCCAATGCCTCTTAGCATTGGTACCAAGCATGCATTTCACCACTCCTAGGCATAACAGCAACAGGTCAATGGTGAACAGAGGAGGGCAAGCCATTAATGGTCCTGGCGGTAGAAGAACTCACCATATGACCTTCCAAATGGTTATTAATGGCCTGAGACCTCTTGATAGCTTTTCCTCTGGCCATTATGACTGGACAAAGGATGAGCCTAAGCATAGAGGATCAATGAAACTATAGATGAGTCCCTACAAACAGCACCAAAATGTTAATGATGGATTTTGGTTCTACTAGAATCCAACCAACAGGAGAGGTTCTTTTGGGACTCAAGTTGTCACTTGGTTTCAATCTCAATTGACAAAGATAGAATGGCCAAAAGAAGGAGAATAATAGTAAGAAATGCAAACCTTTTTTAACATGGTTTAGCCAAATTTAGACATACTAGACCTAACATCCATTGTAATACATTGATTTGGAAGTGTTTTTATAGAGTTTCAATATAGTCAATTATCCTCCCCCCTGCAAAGTGCTTTTTCTTCCTGTTTATAGGGAAGTTAAGGTTATAATAGTAATTTTTACAAGTTGTAAATATGTTACATTATGCTGTGTTTGTACAAGACAGAGTGTATCTTTTAATTTGGTTACTACAAATTGCATTTTGTGGATGAGACCCTATCCCCTGGGCATGCTATATGCTTGCCTCTTACTCATGGGATTTATGGTAAAAGTTGTTCTTGAGGAAATTGGATCTTCTATTTAGAGGTCACTAATGTCTTCTTTTGAGACCTAACTCATTTTTTGTTGGAATGAACCCACGTGAGAAAGCTTACTGATTACACGAGGTAAGGCTTTATGCTTCTAACACCTAAGATAGCTAAAGCTCTATAGCTTATCTGAGCCTTTTATTAGCCTATTCAGGAGGCTTCAAATTTCACCCATAACATTAGTTTTCTTTTCCTTTTCTTTGTCTTTCTAGTTTTTCCATTCTCCATTTTTTTTAACTCTTTAGGATTGTAACAATGGCTACTACGAGTATTACAACTAACCCTAGATATATTGTAACAGATGATGTCAAAGTACAATTGGGTATAGTCATGATAGGGGCTTAGTTTTTATTTGCAAGAACTTGACAAGTATAATTTCATGGTATCTCATTTGTCTTCTTATAAGAGAAAGTCTTAAGTACATGAATTTTAATAGATTCCAAATTATGAGAAGCAGTACTTGAGGAGGTGACAAGGTTGTCTTTTGGTTGTAGCAAATTATCAATGTGCTAGGAGAAAAAAAAAGGGTTTGAGTGCCACAAACCATGTCACTTTCTTCAATTACATTTACTTGGTCTTCTCGAACACTATAGCACATTTGGGCAAGTTGTTTATCTATCAATTTTTGATGTAACCATTTAAACTCAATGTAATCTTCAATTGTTTCCTCTTCTTTGCCTTAATGGAACTCACACCATTTTGTTGCCATGATCTTGGATTTCGGTCTTGAGATTATAGGAATTTTATGTCATGAAAGACCTTAAATATTGACTTCATTGGCATCTTTATCTTGGACACTTTCCTCTTGATAGTTTGTTTTGATCCTCTTTCAATAGAATTCACTCTTGGACTGCCATGGTTAGGAAAACAATTATGATTCACATTTGGTGTTTTTATCATCCTTCAAAGCTCAACCATTTGGCATCAAGTATAAATTGCACTTTACTTTTGAAACCTAAACAATTCTTAACAAAGTAACCTATAACTCTAGCATGACAGTCACATTGAGTGTTTGGGTTGTACCACCTTGGTTAAGGAAGTTCTATGGACTTCATTGGGGTTAAAGCAACCTCTCCATTTTGAAAAAATTTCAGGAAGAGCTTAGTATAGGATATTGGGATGGGATCATATTTGATGAGCCCCCTTTCTTGGCTATCTATACTGCTAATAATTGTACACATCCATAAAACTTGTTTTTTCCTTCCATCCTACAATGGTTGAAGGACCTAATTGTTTCAGATAAAATTGTTGGGGCAAAATTGATATTATGTTGAATTTTCTCAAATAGCTTAATCACATGATGATCAATATATCTTTTTACTTTGGAAAATAATACTAACCCATAAATGGCTAGAGCTAGCATGGCCTAGCCTTATTTATTATCAATATACTATTGGATGAATTTCATTAAGTAATCAAATAGTAGGCAATAGTTATCATCTTTCTCTTTCATGTGCTTTTTTAATTCACATGCTTTGACTTCCAGTTACCTCTTAGCCTTTTTCCATCTCGAAATTACATTGTCTTTCACTACATTTTTTATATCAAGTAATTTGTTGTACTCTTCAATTATTGAGGTCACATCATGTTGATTGAATATAAAACAACAATAAGATGAATCCCAAAAATGCAACATGGCCTTTAACATAGGTGTATCAATTAGAAGAAACAAAAGATATGTCAAATTTCCATACTTGGCTTAGAATTCATTTTTCTTCTCTATAACAAACCAAACTTGTGTCAATACTTTTAAGTCATTTTGTTCAAAGTCAATCTTTTCAATTTCAAGTAATTAGACGACCCTTGATCAACACAATCCCCACTCTCTAGCTGGACAATTTTTGAATCTTGCATTACTTTAAATTGATTATCAAACCCTGCCACACATCCAACTGAAGTCTCACCTTTTCCATGTTTATAATGTGAAGTAACAAGTATAATAACAATTTAATGATATCTATGCATGATTGAATCAGGAATGCAAGATGCATAAAGAAAGCAAAAAATAAGATGTGTTAGTAAAATAGTAAAATTATCAAATATTCAAGTGTGATAGGCTATGGAATTTCTTTTCCTTAAAATTAAAATAGGCCATTTATAAATTCTGAACATAGTTGTATTATTGATAGCTCTCCAATTTTACTTCAATTACATTTATGACTTTATACTTGAGAATTCAAATAAGAGGAAATCTTATTAAATCTTATAAAGTTGTTTTATCATTTTTAGAAATAAACTTCCATATCCTACGTTCATTGAAATAAAGAGATTAGGGATGAGAATGTTCTCTCAAGTTTCCTAAAATGTAACAAGTATGCCTAGGCATACCTTAATTACTGCATTCATTGATTTTGACCTATAACACCTGATGGTTGATGGTTCCTAAATTATTCATACTATCGCCATAACAAGGCTAGTAAGGCCCTCAATCCTCACCTATGACAAGTTTCTAATGGAAAGGGTTCAGTTTGAAGAGATGTTTCACTAACTTGCATAGAGACTAACAGTCTCATGAAGGCATCATTACTTTGCCCCGTAACTAATCCTGCAAGATTTTTAAGAGCCCAGGTTGGGAGCTCATGTAAGTGAGTGATCATGCATACTGTGTGAGAAAAAATTTGCAAACCAAACAGTGATCATGACAAATCACACCAAATAAAAAAAAAACATATGAAAGTTATAAAAAGAACGAAATATTAACAAATAGACAAATAATAATTAGCCTTAAAGGAAAACTCTAAAAGATAGCAAACAAAACATAATACTTGACCTTGATGATTCCTTAGCAGAGTCACCAAGCTGCTGCAATGTCCCTAACAATGGCACACAATGTGGATATGTAAACCCACACATAAATAATGAGTTTATAGCATAAGATGAAATATGTGAGATGAAAATTTAAAATGTGCATGGATTTGAACAATTAAAAGGAGTTGCCACCAATTGTTTTTAGCAATGTGTGTGTACATAAATTAGAGTTTGTGTTCGAGGGTGATTATGCATAAGGAAGGTATTAACACCCTATGATGTCCATTTGTTTCTTGTTTATCCTAATGCTATCTTTCATTTGAAATCGATTGTTTGTTGCATCATATGTTTATTTACCCTTCTTTTTTAACAAAAAATATTTTATTTATTTAATTTTTTATATCCATCATATTTTACATAATATCAAAATTGATAGATAACTTAAACATGTAAACGTGACTAAAGAAACTTGATTTTTGGGGTATACTAATATATTTACAATAACAATTATTAAATGATATTTTTTTAAAAAGGAATTTTCATAAAATTTCAATCTTGAAATGAGGAAAAGTTATAGTCTAATGAAAATCCATTTCTCCTTTAAAAATAGTACCATTTAATTATTATTGAAACAATAGTATTAATTTCTAATTTGATTTAGCTTTAATTTTTTTAAAGAAAGGTTGCTTGAAACAAATTAAATAGTTTAATATATTTTAGTTTCAAATTCTTCTAACTCTATGGCTGATTTTAGACAAAATAAATGCCTTGAGAATATTGAGAGCTCACAATTTGATTCTCAACTTTGGTCCTTTGTAGACATAATTTAAGTTTTATTTGTATGTGATATAAATTTAAAATAATGTAAAGTAAAATTGGATTATAGTATACTACTACAATTGTGAGAGGTACTCAATTTAATAATAATGCAAAAGTTGTGTTAAAAAGAAATTTCTTGCTTGAAATATTACATAAATTTTATGAATTTGATTAATGCATCAAATTTGTCCAACTTCATGGCCTAACTTGAACAAGGTAAATGCCTCAAGAATATTGTGAGTCATATTTATTGCATCTGCAATTGGATTTCCTAACATTTATGTATCAT
>JANHAO010023123.1:0-11988 GCA_026873985.1 Saraca asoca
AAAATAATAATTATAATATATATTTATAAATAAATATAATATTTTTTAATATTTATAAATATATTCTTATATTTTTATTATTTATGCATATTCTCCACATATCAATATCCTATATTTTTTAAAAATACTATATTTCTATATTTGTGTTTACATTTTCCCGTATTCGTGTGTCAATATCGGTGTAACTTACAGCTCGATACTTTATTTCAGCAGTAATATAGGATTTCTGGCCGGAGAAACGAGGTGCCCTCCAGGCTCAAATCGCGACCACCTACGTGTCATGCTCTAATCCTCTTCGACTTTGTACCGTTGGATCTTGGCTATTTAGAACAAAAACCGCCCTTTCATTTTCGATCCTCGTCGCAGAAATTATTTTCTCCTCGCTGGAAAAATACAAAATCCAGTGTGTATTTTCCTCAGACTAGTAGGGAAAAAATAAAGAGGGAAAAAGAAACCCCACTGAGAAAATATCGCACTCTCTGCCCTTGTGGTGTTATTTCTGCTTTCCGTAACTGCTCTATACTTTATCGTCGTCGGAACCCTAATTCGATCTACCGGAACTGGAAGCCTCCGGTGAGTTTTTGGTGTTCGGTGAGGGTTGATTGACTCTACTGGCGCGTTAGTGTCAGTTTTTTTTTTCTTTTTGCTTTTTTTTCTAATAAAGTAGTGTGCACTTCAGAGATTACACTGACCAAAGGATTATTTTTGAAGCAGTAGATGACTGTACGATTGGGGAATAGCTGAGATCAAACGGGTTGATTTCCTCGCCGGATGGAGGGAGGTAGCGTCTCTAGTCTTACTTGTTCTGGTACTATTCATGTCCTACTTTTTACGAGATACAGGGTTCTTTTACTGTATGCAATTAGGGAGGGAATTTTTGCGCCAGGTGTAATATTAGAGCAAACATTTTGCTTTTAAATGGTAAGTTTAGTGATGAGAAAAAAAATGGTGAGTTAGTGTAAAAATGATAACATTATTTCCCCCCACTCTGTCTGGTGGCTTGTTGGCGCAGAGAGCTGTTCATAATTGCTCTTACCTTGTTGAGGTGGTTAGTTCCTGTTTATATGTTATCTTTTTGTTTTTCGGGGATAACTGTCAAAGGAATGCGTTTGCTTAATCCTTTTTGAAAATGGATGCCTAGTAATCTAATGTACGTGATAGATCTTATGTGTCTCTGTTTGCTGTGTATAAGTGTGTCTAATTCTTTCGGTCTTCCGCTTTCTTTCTCTTTCTGTATGCTTATGCATACTACGTTCAGACTTTCCCTCATGTTTTCTCTTCTTCTAGGGTTACACCCATGGATTATGATGACAATGATTTTCAAAGCCAGAATCTTCATTTAGCTGGTGAAGGGAGCACCAAATTTCCTCCAGCACTAAGGCCATATGCTCTCTCCAAATTTGATTTTGATGAGAGCCTGCAAGGGCATTTAAGATTTGATAGTTTGGTTGAAACTGAAGTTTTCCTTGGCATTGAAAGTAACGAAGATAACCAGTGGATTGACGCATATTCGCGGGGTAGTAGTGGCATAGAGTTCAGTTCTAGTGCAGCTCAGTCTTGCTCTATATCAAGGCATAACAATGTTTGGTCTGAGGCCACTTCCTCAGAATCTGTTGAAATGCTACTAAAATCTGTTGGACAGGAGGAATTTATTCCTAGACAAACTGTTATTGAAGAATCAAACACCTGTGATGAACTCGCCTGCTTAGCAAAGCAAATGGAACCCAATACAAAATCTGATTATAAAAATACTTGTCCAAGTGGTGTGGCAGATTTACAGCCACTAGATAGAATTCATGAAAACTTGTCTGGGTTTAAGGAGGAGGATGCAGATAGGGGGCAGTCTCAGGCTGGATTTTGTGAAGTTCATGAAGGAGAGGTATCCATTCGTGGAAGTATGTGTGATTCTGAACTAAATGATATCTGCCCGAATGCTGAATATCCTTTGCCTGAGGGCAGTTGCTTGACTGATGGAAAAAGTAACAATTCAAACAAAAGAGAGGTCGAGACTGTGGCTGAAGAATCTCTGCATGACAAAACTGTAGATGATCCATCTGCTTCTGGAATGCAAACTTGTATTACTGCTTCTTCTATGCAAAATATCTCTTCTACTTATGATGTATTAAACATTCAAAATTTGCAAAATCAGGTAATTGGTATTGATGATGAGCAGCAAGGTGCTTTACCCACGCAAATTGATAAGCAAGATATGGGATCTTCTATATTGAATAAAGATTCTGATATAGACAACCAAAATCTAAAAGGAAATGCAGTAGGGGGTGATGTACATTGTTCTGATAAACCTCATTGTTCAGATTCAAAGAAAGAAGCTTTAGAAGGTGGAAGTGTGGCTGATAGCCATCATGCTGGTGTTATTAATTTAGAGGAATCTTCTGATTTAGAGAAAACAAAAAGACACAGTGAAGTTACATGTTTCAGAAATCTGTCGAAGGACAATGCAGGTGAAGATGCAATCTTGCATAAAGATGCAATGATGGATGAACAATCTTCACTAGATACATGCGACTTGCCAAATGTTGCCATTAGAGGTGATTCTAGTTCTAAGGGGCAAGTAGTTGAGATCAGCAATTCCAATTCTAGCATAAGTCCTCTCAAACAGAATGTTAATACCCTTGAGGTTAAGACATATGGTGAGAGCAGTGTCACTAAAGAAAAGGAGTTATTAAGCATTGGTCACCAGATGGATAAGGAGATTATAATAAGTAAGTCAGAGGAACATATATCCACCATGGATGATAATAACAGTCCCAAAACTAGTGAAGGAAATTGTGATAACAAAGTAGGAGGTTTTTACAGCCACGGCATGGCTTCTTCTCCAGCAAAATCTTGCATCTTGGTTGAATCTACTGAAATAAGTGGCAACAATGAAGTGGTTAGGCAGGGGGACCATGAAACATGTCATCAAGATGTTGCTAAGAATGATAAGGGGAGTATAAAGGTTCATTCTCATGCCAGCCATATGAATAGTGAAGTTGATGAATCCCATCTTATTGACAAGGGATTTGGTTCATCATCTCATGGTGCAGGTACCTTCGAAACTGAGTTGCCAGCTTCAGCAGCATTAGTTGATGATGTGGGTGCCAATGAGTCAGGTATATTTTAATTAATTACGTGCTTGTTGGGTCTTAGCATTAGTTATTTTTGTAAGCCCATAAGTAGTTCTGCCATCGGTACAAAATCCAGAATTGCTTTTTAGCTGTGAAAGTTACAAACTCAAGTTTCGGTATTATTAATTTTTTAGTTACTTCTCATTCTTCCTATATTATTTCAGCTCTAAAAGTAATTCTCACTTGTCACCAAAACTAGCAGGAACCTTGATATAACATATAAAAAAGATCTGATATGAAGGTTTCTTCTTGTGGTTTTTATCCAGCTTCACAAGTCATATCAGAAAATACTGGTTTTATATCTCGTGAGACAATGGATGTTTTGCCTTTAAAAAATGGTGTTTCCATGAATGAAGCTACAGATCAGAATGATGTTCACGAGAGAACTCATGTTGGGTCTGTTCCCATTGATGAAAAGCAACACTCTGCAGCCAAAACAATCAAGGATGCAAGTATATCTACCCTAGTCGGATCTTCTGAACGTAAATCTGCTTCCTGTCCCCTTCCTGGAACTGAAAATCAGCAATCTTCTGACACTTGTAGACAGGAGACAGTAAAGGGTAGTCTTCAAGTTGTAGGGACTAATAATGTAAAGATTAGTGAACCTCAAGAAACACCAGGTGGTGAGGTTATACAAGATTGCACAAAAATGATTGGCTTCTCTCCAGTTTTATGTGAATCAGGAACGAAAAAGGATGATGAAGTGACAGTTTCTTTTGATAAGCATGACAGGGAGATGGTACAGGAGGATTACGAAAAGCTACCCTCAAAAGTCTCAGGTATTTTATTTTTCTTGGTCTCAATTATGTCTAGAGTTATATGGCATCATGTATGCAAATTCACTCTAGTTATGTCTTGAGGATATGATAACTTTCTTAAGTGTCTCTGTTGATTATTATATACAGATTGAGGGAAAGCTCTGTTCTTATTTGCATGTTTAGTTTATGTTATGTTTCCAAATAATATAAGCTTATAGATTTTTCTGTCGAGAAGAGCATCTCGCAATCCTTCAGTTTGTGTTAGTGTGCATTTTGTAAGCAATGTTGTCCCCTGCCTTTGCTCCTCCCTTTTGTGCAATTAGTTTATCTTAGTGAAGATTTAACAAAACAAATTTCTGGTCTGTTTTATTGAGGGCTTATCAGATGTAAAACTGATTCTAGACAGTTGGATACACACAGTTGAACGCTGGCTTTACTGTTGGAATAGTCTCAGTACTCCACCCTCACAAAGGTTTGGGAAAATGGAGCTAGAAGTTAATTTGATATGGTAGTTTCTGATCTGTTTATAGTCCATACATTGGCCATAAAATTTCCAGGCAGTGTTAAGTTCAATGTGACAAAAACAAGGGCTTATGAAGCGTAAATCTATAACAAGGGCATCAGAAGTTTGCAAGTCCTATATTCATACAATTTTAAAATACTAATTGAAATATGTGAAACAAATGATGTTATATTTAGGCTGTTGCTGTAGAAATTTTAATTATTCCCTTGAGCCCAAGACATTGATATTGTACAGTAGAAAATCTTTCCATATTATTATTTTGTTGTTACAATAGAAGGTCAATTGACTGATGGAGGCGAGGGGAATGGGTGGTCTCTCCATAAGTGAGAAGGAAAAATCAACCTGGTATGTGTTGATAAATTCGCCCATCTAACTAATTTATGATGCTACTGTGCTCCATGTAAGCACTTTCCCTCTTACTAACTGCCTTTGCTTATGAGTGGGGGTCTTCTTACTTGTTATTTTGTCTACTTCTGTTCACACATGTTTGGATTACTGCCCAAGCGTATGGTTGGGGATTGCAACATCGTTGGGTGGTATCCAAAGGTAGACTTAGTGGTGTACACTGGATTTGCTTTGCTTATTCTTTGTTTTTCAAGTGGTCTAATAATGCATTTGAGTGAAAGGATTTGTTTCACGATTTGTCCTATAATTATGAATGTATTACGTGTTAGTGGTCCATTTACAGATGTTATGGCTTTGCTGCAGAGTCTATTATATTTGCACTGTGCATCTCATGTTCTGTGTCATAATTTGCTTTGCTTATCTCTACATTTATTCAAGATGCTATTTTGCAGGTGATGCTTTACTTTCAAATGAAGATTCTGTATCTGTCACTCCTTTGCCTGACTCTCATGTTGAGTTGCATGAGATTGGAGGGTGTCCTGCCAATGATGGAGATGTTACTTGCAGTGCCTCTCCTTCAATTGGAAGCTTGTCTCAAACTGAAAAGAATGGGAATGAAGTTCAGGCTTCTGCTGATCAGAATGCCCCTGTTTCTGAATTCACCGACAGAGATGCAACTACCATCCTGTCTGTTGCTCATAATCCAAATGGAAAAAATGAAGCTAAAGGTGAGGTAAGCATGACTTGTGGTGTTGATCCTGTGGCAGATTTGTCCATAAATGATGTTACAGATTTAAGTATAATAGATGTTGACAAGAGGCAATCAGTTCCTGCAATGGCCAGCAAATCATTAACAGTAAGTTGTGAAGAAGTTCGTAACTCAAGTCAAAAAGACATTATTATCTTGGTCATCTTATTCTCTTTATTGCTTGGAATGACTGGTTGTGATGCATGGAGGGTACATTCTGTTGTTAACTTGTTACCATTTAGAATGCCAAGTGATTGATGGACCTTTTTTTTTTCCTCTTTCCTTCGGTTATTTCTTATTGAAGGTTGTGGAGGGATCTCCTTCAACTTCTGGGTTAGGTCCAAAGAAAACCAAAGGTGCTGGGGATGTTTCCCGTGGAAGTCGCAAAGTATCTGATGGTGACATAACTCGTGGTATTTCTAAAGGAACAGCTGAGCGTAAAACTAGGCGAGCATCTCAGAAGACAGCTGGGAAGGAGTCTAATAGAAACCGAAATAATGTGAAAGAGGCAACTCCTGTGAAGCAGTCAGAAAGAGGTGATAAATTGAGTCATGTGTCCCTGAGCCCGCCTCCAGGTTTTCAGCTGATGCAAACCAATGAGGTGCAACAATATGGGCGCATTGACTCCAGCAGTACAAAGCAATTTGCCCTTCTAAACGCTTCAACATCTAGTCTTCCAGATTTGAATACTTCTGCCCCATCGGTTTTGTTTCAACAACAGCCTTTCACAGACATGCAGCAGGTGCAATTGCGCGCTCAGATTTTTGTCTATGGAGCCTTGATGTGAGTTCAAATGTTATTGTGCATTACCTAACCATTTTGGATTCACATAGATGTGATGTGTTCTATGATGTTTCCTTACCCATTCCTTCATACTCTATCCAATACCACCCAACACCCCTCCCCCAGAAGAATGACAGGAAAATTTTGGCATGTTTTGTTGTTAGCTTTTCAGTTTTTAGTTATGTTTGACCTAAGCCTATTTGGTTCACTACTAGTATGCTATCTACAAGTCCAAGGGAGACATTTAGATCTTCAAGAGATAGTATTGGTTTTTACTTTTTAGGCATATTACTGCTATTCACAAACGAAGAATGTTTTAAACTTTCCAGCACAGTAATAATAATCGGTTGTGCCAATTATCTCCATTATTGATGTTTGACAGTCAAGGTACCGTACCTGATGAGGCATATATGATATCAGCTTTTGGGGGACCAGGTTTATTTTTTTATATATCATGATCCCATGTGTCAATTTCCTTTATTGCTTCATTACTAAAGAAAATTGACTTCCTAGAATTCTCTTAGATGGGGGAAGGAGCATGTGGGAGAAGGCCTGGCATGCCTGCATGGAAAGGCAACATGGGCAACAATCTCAACCAACAAACCAAGAAACACCTCAGCAGTTGCGATCAGGTATATCCTTGGAATTTTTATATGTATTCACTATTCATTTGTCTCTTGATTTGATCCTGTGTAATTCTGAGAATATAAATCTGCAGGTCCTAGGCCCTCTGATTCTGCAGTTAAACAAAGTGCACTTCAAGGTAAAGGTATTTCATCACCTCTTGGTCGAGCCAACAGCAAGGCTACTCCAACAATTGTAAACTCCCCTATGCCTCTTTCATCTCCGCTTTGGAGTGTACCAACACCTTCTTGTGACTCCCTTCCGCCAAGTGCACTTCCAAGAGGTCCAGTCATGGATTATCCTCAGGCATTTACTTCTTTGCATCCTTATCAAACCCCGCCTCTCAGGAACTTTCTTGGGCATAACACTCCTTGGGTATCACAGTCACCTCTTCGTGGACAATGGATTGCTTCAGCAACTTCTGTGCCTGATAATGGTTCACATCTTTCTGCATCACCTGTTTCAGATACAATCAAATTGAGTTCAGTTAAAGGATCTTCCTTGCCTCCATCATCTGGTGTAAAGAATGCTACTCCTGGTCTCCCAGCTTCTAATGGAGGTCCGCCAAGTATTATTGTAGGGACTAGTCTGCTTGATACAAATAATGTCACACCATCAAATACTCGGCATTCTTCTGATCCAAAACCCAAGAAAAGAAAGAAGGCTACAGTACCTGAGGGCCTTGGCCATAAGGCTTTGCACTTGCATTCTCAATTAGAGGCAGCTCCTGCGGTTAGTAGCCATGTATCAACTTCTGTTGCCATCACCACCCCTGCTGTGAGTGTGTCCAGAACTACTGTAGATAAATCAATCGTGTCTACATCCCCTCTATCTCCTGCCAGTCAGCTGAAAAATGATCGGAATGTGGAGAAGAGGATTCTGTCAGATGAGTCCCTTGCTAAAGTTAAAGAGGCAAGGGTACATGCAGAGGAAGCAGCTGCACTTTCTGCTGCCTCTGTGAGTCATAGCCTTGAGATATGGAATCAGTTGGATAAGCAGAAAAATTCTGGATTGGTTCCAGACATTGAGGCCAAATTAGCTTCAGCAGCAGTTGCAATTGCAGCCGCTGCTGCTGTTGCAAAGGCAGCTGCCGCAGCTGCCAATGTTGCATCAAATGCTGCATTGCAAGCAAAAATGATGGCAGATGAAGCATTGGCATCATCTGGTTATGATAAATCCTGTCAAAGTAATGGTATATCCCTTTCGATTGACTTGGGAAAAGCTACACCTGCTTCCATTTTGAAGGGTGATAACATAAGCAATAGCTCTGGTTCTATTATGCTTGCTGCCAAGGAGGCTGTTAGAAGGAAAGTGGAAGCTGCCTCAGCTGCCACACAACGAGCTGAAAATATGGATGCTATAGTGAAGGCCGCCGAGCTGACAGCAGAAGCTGTATCACAGGCAGGAAAGATTGTTACTATGGGCAATCATTTGCCATTAAGTGAGTTAGTGGAAGCTGGTCCAGAAGGTTATTGGAAAGCCGCCCATGAGTCTTCTCAGCAGGTTGAATTATTGAAAGACATGACTAGAGGTCTGGTAAACATTGAAAATGTTGGAGACATCCCTGGTTCTTCTTATAAGCATAACAGGGACGTTGCATCTGATAAAATTCAGAAGCATACCACCGCAAGAGAGAAGCCAACTTTCAATGATATTCTTAATGAGACATCAGAGGACCACATGAGATCCAGAGATAACATGTCAAGTTCTATTCCTATCAGTGAAAAGTACTCCAGAGGACCACCTAAGGGCCAGAAGGTTTCCAATTTAGTCAATCCAGTTGACATGGTTCCTGAGAATGAAATGCAGTCTGCCTCTGTTGTTATTAGAAATGGATCTGAAATGCCGCATGATAACATCAAGGAGGGTTCGCTTGTAGAGGTTGTTTTCAGGAATCTTCTGCTCTGTAGTTGATTTGTTTAAAGTAATCAGATTAAATCCATATTTTGTAACTCAAATTGTGTTATCATATCTGGTGACTAAGCCCTGGGTTTTTATCTAGTTAGACCTGCATGTGATTTTACATTTTGGAAAATGGTCTTGTTGAGTTAGATGTTATGTTGAACTGAGCTATGGCGATCATATGTTCCAGATTTTCAAAGAGGGAGAAGGATTCAAAGCAGCATGGTTCACAGCCAATGTATTGAGTTTGAATGAAGATAAAGCTTATGTGTGCTACAATGTACTTCTGGCCAATGAAGGTTGGTATGCATGTGCTTGTGTTTTGATGATAATGGTTTATCTTATCACCTACTTGACCCCTAAGGCAAATCACATGGCTTGGTTTTTTTTTTTTTCTCTTTAATAGTCACTATGCATACAAGATCCAGTGATTAGGATTTCTTCCTCTCTCCTTTGATAAACACTCCTCTGCTATATATATGTAATTAGGACACTTGAGGAGGAGCCTTAGGATGTAAAATTACTGATATGGCTTTTGCTTATTTTACATTATATTAATCTTGTCTCATGTGCCTTATTTGTCTTGAACTCTTCTGTATTGCTAACCATCTTGGGTGAAGATCATGAAGAATTGTGCTTTACAGATCTAATTTAAAATTGGTAAGTAAGTACTATGTCACTGGTTCCTAGGTGCAGGGCCCCTGAAGGAATGGGTTTCACTTGAAGGTGAAGAAGACAAGCCCCCCAGAATACGCATTGCTCGGCCCCTAATTGGCTTGAATTATGAAGGTACAAGGAAGAGACGTAGAGCAGCTATGGGCGATTATGCTTGGTCTGTTGGCAATAGAGTTGATGCATGGATACAAGAAAGGTAGTTGTCTACCCTATCATTTATAGTTCTATCTGCAACTTGATATTAAAGTAGGTAATTCTATGAGGAGCTTGACCTTTTAGGAGGTTGAGTGTTTTCACCATTTTATTGTCTTTTTTGCATTGAGCTTTGTGTATTTTATTTGACTTATTTGCTTTAAGTTAAAAAAAAAAAAAAAAAAAGGCAATCCAATAGTGAAGACACTCAAACTCCTAAGAGGTCAAGCTTCCCATAGCATTATCCATTAAAATATGGCAGCTTACAATTGAGGTAACTTGTGATATGAAGGATGATGAGTATGGTGTAGAAACGGATGATTATATTATATAAACAGCTTACTGTTCTTCAAGAGGCATTTCCTAGTGACCCTTTCTATAGCTCTGGTTTCAGAGATTTAATTTACTTGGCAGATTTGAATCACAGTTTTTACTTTAATTAGATAAATAAATGAAGTAGCAAATTTTGTTTGACTGTTTAGCCTTTTTTTTGGATATATTTGTAGTATAGATGCAGAACAGACAAGGTATTCACGAAATTCCCAAAAGGAAATGAATTTCATATTCCATTCATATCTTTTTTTTTTTTTAAATAGTTAAAGCAGAGCTAATAGTTCTTGATTGTATCCTCATAGCCACCCACCATTCTAAGGAGAGTGTTCTACACAACTCCAAGTAGTTATCCTATAATTTCCTGTTTTAACTTGCATGCTGCAAAGCTAGGCCAAGTAGTGATGTGGTGTTCTTACCTTTTAATTTTACAGCAGCATTTATTTTTCATACTGAATTTCTCGTCATGGTTGTGGCCTTTATCACTAGGTTTTGTTATCTTATATTTTGTTGGTGTAATTTATCACACATTTGGTGGTTTTCTTTTTCAGCTGGCGGGAAGGAGTTGTCACTGATAGGAACAAGAAAGATGAAACAGCATTAACTGTCCACTTTCCAGGCATGTACATTATTTGATTAGACTAATTAAAATGTGCTTCCTGATGGGAAAGACCTGCTTCTTGGAATATACATAATATATATTGGTTCTGTACAGCTTATGGAGAAACATCAACTGTTAGAGCTTGGCAACTTCGTCCATCCCTTGTTTGGAAGGGTGGTAAATGGATTGATAGTTCCAGTCTGGGAGCCAATAACAGTTCTACCCATGAGGTACTTTATTTAGAGCCTCTTCTGATGGTCAAAATACTTCAGGGTTGTCTTCTGATTGCTGAATTGTACATTTTTGCATGCAGGGGGATACACCACATGAAAAACGACCTCGATTCAACAGCCCTGCAGTAGAGGCAAGAGGGAAGGATAAAATGTCAAAAAGCGTTGATGCCATGGAATCATTGAACCCTGACAAGTTGAGATTACTTGATTTGACTGAAAATGAGAAAGTTTTTAACATTGGTAAGAACAGCAGGAATGAAAATAAATCTGATACACAGAGAATGCCAAGGACTGGTCTTCAGAAAGAAGGATCAAGAGTGATCTTTGGGGTTCCTAAACCAGGGAAGAAAAGGAAATTTATGGAAGTAAGCAAGCATTATGTGACAGATAAAGGTAATAAGATTAATGAT
Source organism: Saraca asoca (assembly GCA_026873985.1). NCBI lineage: Eukaryota > Viridiplantae > Streptophyta > Magnoliopsida > Fabales > Fabaceae > Saraca > Saraca asoca. The sequence goes on from JANHAO010023123.1 coordinate 11,253, forward strand.
GGAAATGATTCTGTTAAACTCGCAAATTTCTTGGTGCCTCAAGGTTTAGGAACCCGTGGATGGAAAAATAGTTCCAAGAATGACGGGAAGGAGAAACGAGGAGCTGACTCTAAGCCCAAGACTCTTAAGTCTGGAAAGCCACAGAATGTTTTGGGCAGAACAATCTCACAGAAGGACAATCCTTTTGCAAATACATTTTCTCATCCTAATAATCGGACAGATCGTGCAGAGAAGGCCAAGGATTCTGCAAGCTATTCTAAGAATGCATCAGAGAGTGAAAGCCAAATTGAGACTACCTCGTACTCTGAAAGTGATGGAGCAGCAGAGGGACCAACCTTGTATTCATCGCTAGCAACCTCAACTGATGCTTCCTCTAAGAAGACATCCACTTCAAGAGCAAGTAAAGGAAAACTTGCACCTGCTGGTGGAAAGTTGGGTAAGATTGAGGAGGAAAAGACCTTGAATGGTAATTCCATGAAACCAACATCTGAAGTCATTGAGCCCCGGAGATCCAATCGCAGGATCCAACCAACATCAAGAGTAAGTATTTAGTACACGCTCTTCCCTGTTTTCAACAGTAGTTGCTCCAGGTTTTTGCATTTACCCCCCCCCCCCCCCCCCAAAAAAAAAAAAAAAAGTTTTTTTTTGAATTTTTTTCCTTAAAAAAAAAAAACCAAATAATTTTTTTTTTTTTAAATTTTTAATCAAATATTATTTTGAGAAATCCAAGAAAATG
>JANHAO010023124.1:0-11998 GCA_026873985.1 Saraca asoca
CATTTTCTAAAATTTTGTTTTTCAACATCAAAATAAACATATAGCTTAGAGTGATTTGATAGAAGATTACTCTAAGGCTAACATTATACTTTGCTTAATTATTTGCTTACTAGTTTTACATTAGATCTCTCTCTTTTCTTGCTATTCTTATTTGATTTAGGCATCCTATATTGCAAACATCGGGTAGTTGAAAATCAAATCTACGTGGGATATAACCTATATTTGCTAGTACTAGCTATAACTACACCTTGCACTTGCAGAATTACAACATCAGTTTTATTTACATTCTGCTAGTTGTTGATTATGCATTTAAGTGGGTAAAGGCTAAGGCCACTCGAACTGATAACTCTCGTGTTGTTTTGGATTTTGTTAGATCTAACATTTTCTGCCGAGTTGGTGTTCCAAAAGCTATAATCAGTGACCAAGGCTCTTATTTCTGCAATAAAAACATGGAGGTGCTGTTGAAGAAATATGGTATGATGCATAAGGTCTCAACTCCCTACCATCTAGAAATGAATGGGCAAGCTGAATTTTCAAAGAGAGAGCTGAAACAAATCTTGGAAAAAATAATCCAACCAAACAAAAAAGATTGGAGCAAGAGGCTTGAGGATGCATTATGGGCATATAGGGCAACCCTCAAGATTCCTTTAGGCATGTCCCCCTATAGGATAGTCTTTGGTAAAACATGCCACCTTCCAATGGAGATTGAACATAAGGCTTATTGGCTGGTTAAGAAGTGCAACCTTGACTTGAATCAAGTTGAATCCCAAAGAAAGCTCTAACTCCAAGAGCTTGAAGAAATTTAATTGGAAGCTTATGAAAACTCAAAAATCTACAAGGAAAAGACCAAAGCCTTTCATGACAAGATGATTGCAAGAAAAGAGTTTGTGATTGGTCAAAAAGTGCTTTTATACAATTACCGACTCAAATTAATGCTTGGTAAGCTTCATTCTAGATGGCTAGGTCCTTTTGTAGTTACTAAAGTTTTCCCTTATGGTGTAGTGCAAATAACAAGTGAGACAACCAACAAGGTTTTCATAGTCATTGGACATTGCCTCAAGCTATTTTATAAGGGAGTTCAAGAGGACACAGTGGAGGAGGTCCACTTGCAAGTGGCCTCTTACATCAATTGATAAGGATGTTTCTTTCCCCTCTCTTTTATTTTACTTGTCTAAGATTTGTTGATGATATTTGTTTTGTTGGTTTATTGAATTTGAGCATACATTGAGGACGATGTAAAATGTAAGTGCGAGAGGAGTTTTGAAGTTTTGGGATTGTTGTGCTTTGAATTGTCATTTTTCATTTGGACCAAACTAGAGATTTTTATGACTCTTATTGCTTTTTTTTTTGAAAATGTAAAAAATTATGCATAATTCTGCAAAAAACTTGAAATTTTAATGACTCTTGTTTTTCATAGATGATGAGTTTCTCTAGGCTTCAAATAGGTTGCAAGTGATTTTTATGATTGCATAGCATGTCTAGATAAATGATCTTGAATTTGATTAGCATTATGATGGATTTGAATTACTTGTAGATTGATTTTGGTAGACATATACCTTGTGAGGTTTTTGAGCCAATTGTTGAACATTCCTAGTAGACTCCTCTTCTTTCTTATATGTGAATATTCTTCTTTGGTTTTGTTGCTCTAGAACTTGCTTTGATTCTTTTTGAGATTACATTAGCATGCATGCATGAAGGTGATTAAGGTATTTCCTTGTTTGAGCCATTCTTTTCCTTTTAGCTTACCTTGCAATGAATATACCATTGTCAAACCCCTTGAGAGCCCATTCAACCTTTCTTCTTAACCAAGTGTGGGTGGATCTACTAAAAGAGAAGTGAAAAGGCAAAGTATGACTCATGGGGATGCGCTAAAAGAGAAGTGAAAAGGTAAAGTGTGACTCATGGGGATGTGCTAAAAGAGAAGTAAAAAGGTAAAGTGTGACTCATGAAATTACCCCAAAAAAAGAATATTACCCAAAAAAAAAGAATGAGAAAAAAAATAAGAAAATGAAGGAAAGAAAAAAAAAAGAAAGAAAAATAAGTGGAATCTATGCCATAATGTTTTATGCATCTCTTTGATTTTGAATTGCCATATCCATAACATTCCCCCCTTTCCTCTTTTCCTTTGGCCACATTACAACCCTATGAAGTCCTTATAATTTGTGCTATGCATGCGATTTGAGTAGTGGAGATTAGATGATAAGCAAGCCTATGGTAGTGCATTTTCATGGAATGAATTTGAGAGAAACGCTTTCCCATTCTAAACACAGTGAGAGTTGTGAGAAATGCCTTCCTTGCAAAGTCTACCAAGTTAATCTACCTTTTGATGAAATAACCTTGCTAATTGGTTTGAGTTTTGAATTGTAAAGAATGAGCCTCAAGATGCTATGTGTCCTGAATTTTGCTTACATCCTTGTTTGTGATAAAATTCACGCCATTGCTGAAAAAAAAATCTCAGCGTCTTGAATCTTATTGTTGTTTTGACTCTAGTATTTTGTTTTCTGTTTTGCCTGGGAGTGCAAAAGCTAAGTGTAGGGGAATTTGATAACAAAATATTTTACTCATTTAATTTCCCTCTCACTAAGCTTTTTAAGAACTAAACTAACTTATTTCAGTTGTGTCATTACATATTCATGATATTGTGTCAATTGTGATCATTATAGAAAATACTACATTATTTGGCCTTTTTAGCAATTTCTATATTTTAGCTATAACTTGAGCTATAATTATCTAATTAAAGTGATTCTTGTCTTCTAGGAAGGATAAGAGATAGCTCTACAACTTTCATGAAGACTCGAAGGCTAAATCTCATGATTGGATAACTGAAATTAGAGCTCAAGCTAAAACCAAAATGCTATCTCAGTTCTGTCTTAGGTAGCCCAGCCTTGAGCATTCATCAGGCAGTATCTGGAGCTGTAGAAGTCCAAATGAGGTCAAATGAAGCCAAATGGAAGTTCTACAATTCTTATAAAGACTTTCAGACCTAAATATATCATTTTGGGTGCACAAATTAAACTGCAAAATAGAGGCAAAATACTGATGAGATGGGCCTTTGTAGAATTTAATTTTTAGGCCCCAAAAGACAATAAACTTAGGCCCAATGACTAATCCTTCCACCAACTCCACTCTTAATTAGATTTTAGTTAGTGACTTAGTGAAAAAACCAGAGAAGCAGTCTACAAAATGCACATTCACACAAAAGGAGTAGTGGCAGAAAATGGCATCAAGCAAAAGAGGCAACACCAACCCTTCATCATTGCTCCTACTCCACCAACTAGTTGCTAGCTCCTTTTTCCTATTCAGCACTTTTCGGTGAGAACATAGAGAGAGTTTCGGAGAGAGTTTAAGAGGGTCCTTTTCTTTTTCTCTCTGTAATTTTTGTGTATTCCAAAAAGAGAGAGAGTGTGGCAAATTGTTCTCTATCTTTTCTCTTCAATTTTCATGTCTTCCATTCATGGAAGGCTAAACACTTTGTAATCAGTCCAAGGGATTAACAACTTAAAGATCATTGTTGAGATCTTGCTCTTTCACTTTGTAACCCAATTGCTAGTAATTTCTTCTCCTTTCCTCTCTGTTTTACTAAGAATTTTGAATTGAATAGCTTCATTTGATTTGGATGTTAATATGATTATTGCTTAATGATCGCTTGTAGAAAGAGGATGGTAAAAACTAAACAATGCATTGAGCTTTTGATGGGTTATTTACTTGGCTGAATCCTAATTTCTTAGGATGGTTTTGGCTTAATTGGATGCTTAGCCTATTTAACCTTAATCAACCAAATGCTAGGTGCTTATCTAGTAGAAGATTCATTAATCATTTTAAGGCTTCTTGCTATGATTTAAGGCCAGAAATAGGATTAACAATTGAATGAATATTTAATGATCAAGGATAGATTAATCTCAAGTTTAGTCGATTTCCTTAGGCTAGTTATTTGCTTGCTCTTGTTTATAGTCTTACCTTGTTTGCTATTAGAATAGTTGCTACCAATCCCCCTCCATTTTTATCTCTCAATCTGATTCTTATTATTGGAATGATCCAAAGGCTTGACCTGGTGTTACCTTATGCTACAAGTAGTAGGGTAAATCGGTTATAAATCTTATAATTTTATTTGGATTTGGCAACCATCAGTTACATTCTATTACAAATGTACCACACATTCTTTGTTTCATCATATGACTATTATAATTAATTTCATATTAATTATATATAAAGCCAATTGTTAAATTCAATAATATTAGATTATAATTACCTATTTAAGATTTCTTAATTTTTTATACTTGATTTATTAGGGTTTATACAAGATAAAACTAAAGGAATAGGAAATAATTTAGAAAGAAGTGAAGTTAGGCTAAAAAATATGGAAATTTTTGAAGATGTGATCAAAATCATGAGTATGATCATTGAAGAAATTTGAGTAGAATCATGATTAGGATCGAGGAGTTCAAGTGTGAAAGATTTGATTTGACATGTGGAAATTCAATTAAAAATATGAGTCTAACTACAAAAATGTGCAAGCATTTAGGAAGTCCAACTAAAAGTGCAATCATAATCACTATTGAAATCGAAAAATAGGGTAAGAAGATTCTATTTGAATCACAAAAATCTAGTTTAAATTCTGATTCAGGTCATGTTGATGGTAAAATCTGGTTCGTATGAAAGACCCAAACTTCAGCCAATGGAGAAGAGTTCAGGGAACCAATGCTGCTTTTGAAGTATAGAAGAAGATGGACCGAGAGGAAGAAGGGAAGAGAAGGCAATGAGTTTAACATGGTTCCGCTAAATCCGAGCGGCACCAGACTTTATGTCCACGACAGAGATTTTATTAATGTACTGGGAGATGATTTTAGTAGAGTTTTTGCTTATGGAGTTTTTTGCCTCTCCCCCTCTTCTAACAAGGCAATCCTATTTAAAGGAAGGAAGAGTTACATGCATTAATTATAAGCTACAATTGTGTTACATCAAGTTATAAATGAGAAAAGACAACAAAAGACTATAAACTAGCCATTGCTAAATGTAGGCCGTAGGGTGGTCTCCTTAGGTTAGCTGTAGACCTGAGCTTGTTGGTGTCTGTTGCTTGGTGCTGTCACACCAAGCAAGATGTTTGGCATCCCGAGCAGGAACTCCTGGTTCAAGGGTGTCGTGGAGGCTGCTGTCGCGAGCCTGTTGTCACTGTAGCGAGGTATCGGGCTTATGTTGTGTGATTGGCTACTTGATGACCTAATCTTGTGATCTTCTTATTGGGTCACTGGGTTGCTTCCTTACTAGGTGAGGATAGCTCTGAGAGGTGCGTCTGGATTATCTTGTTGCACTGCTGCTTAGTGATGGACTAGGCGAGGCTGGCTTCCTGACAAGGATGCTGAGACTACTTCGTTGTGCCACTTCTTACTGGGTGAAGCGAAGCTTGCTAAGTGACTTTGGCGTGCCTAGGGCTTATGAGCTCTTGAGGTTATTTTTGTATATAACATAAGGCCCCTAACTCTTAGTTTGCTTTGCAGACTAGGAGTTGCATATTTTTGAGACTTGATTTATATCTTCAGTCAGTGTCCTGCCTTGACTGAAGTGTCATGTCATATGTCTTTCCATTCTGCTTTAGGCCATGCTTTCTTCTATTTGCCATTTTTGGCCATTGGTGTGGCATTGTTGCTCGTTTCGGGCTGTTGGATGAAGATCAAGTCTGATACCCTCTAGATTCTTCGGAGGGCCAAGTGGATCCTTTTATAGCCTTGGGCATTCTCTCTTTCGTCCCAGAGAAACTTAATGAAGGAGACTGAAGAGCCCCCTGCATTCTAGTGTCTTGGCTTCTGACGAAGCTTGTTAAGACATGGATGGCCTGTTGCAAAGTGTTGGGAGACATGGATAGCCCATTACATGTGGCTTCATCACATGATCTACTTGGCGAGCTCCTGGGGGATCTTGCACTAACTTTGAGCCACCTCCTCCAATCATTGCTTGTGGTGCAGCACCCTAGCCAGCTAGCTATGACTTTTTATTTGCTTTTAGCCTAGCTTAGGGAAACACATCGGAGGGAATAAGTAGGAGGAAATGGGAGTTGATATCCTTCCTGCAAGTGTGAGCTCGGTGACCAGCCTTCTACACTTCTTGCAAGAATGGTTATGCTGGATCGTCGAGCTTCTTGCCTTCATTTTTACACTTCTTCTTTTGATGTAATTTTGCCTCGCTGACTGAGGTCTTTTTGCTGTATGAGCTTTTCTTCTTTCAAATGCTATAACGGGATGCTTTGCGTGTCGCTATATGTACACTTCTAATGATTAAGGAAATGCTCCTTTTTGCCAATTGGCTATGCTTTGTATTTCTGATTACTCAACTAATTGTAAGTGAAAGAGAGGTCACATGTAAGTTGCGCCTGAGAGATCTTGTTTGAGATATGGGAGATACACCCACATGAAAGCTATGGGAAATTAAACCGCATGAGAGTTGTAGAGAATTCATCCATATGAGAGCTATGGGAAAATGTGTGAAAGTTACGATGATTTGGTTTCATTTAAGTTTTTGAAGCCACAAGGTAGGCTCAAGGGCCATCTCACCCTTGGGTGTTGCGAGGTAGGCACAAGGTCGTCGCACCCTCAGTTTTATTTTTGAAGCCACGAGGTAGGCTCAAGGCTATCTCACCCTCGGTTTTGTTTTTAAAGCCATGAGGTAGGGCTCAAGGCCGTCTCACCCATGGGTGTTGCAAGGTAGGCTCAAGGTCATCTCACCCTCGATTTTGTTTTTGTTTTCATTTTGGTTTTTTTGTATCAAGGTGAAAATCGTTTACTAAAATAAGATTGTGAAGTAGTGCTATAGCAAGGTGAAAACCATTTGCTATAGCTAGATTGTGAAGATAGAATGAGTACTCTTTTGTATAGGAAATGCTTGGCTAATCAGTAATTTACATTAATTGAGCATAGAACAGTTGATACGATTGGTCACCATTGATGACAAATGAATGCTATAGGATCAGAATATGGTTTTAATGGAGGGCTTAAGCTCTTGGGCGGTAACTCACTGGGCCTACTGAGCATGTTGCCCAGATGGTCTTACCACATAATCCTGTAGTCTACCTTTTCTGATGAGGTCTTCTATGGCATCCTTTAGCACCTAGCAATCTGAGGTGGTGTGTCCAGCCTCATTGTGATAAGCATAAAATCTGCTTTGGTCTTTGGACTTGGCAGTGGCTCTCATTGGCCTAGGTTTTCCAAAGTCCTCATTACGCCTTTCTATGGTGAAGATTTTGTCTTGTGTGTCTGACATGATGTTGTAGCTCTCGAAGCAGCCTTCAGGTCACTGAGGCTTCACCTTCTTTGCAAGATGAGGAGTGGGGCTGTCGTGACTTTCGCTTCCCTTCTTTTTACTCGCAGTGGGACCACTATGGCCCGATTTATGCTTGGGTTCCTCCGTTCCGAAAGTTTCTTGCTATCTTATTTATTTGGTCACCCAATCATAGAAGTCGGTGAGGTCTCAAGCAGGGGTCTTGTAGAGGCTCCTGTACAATTTGTCATCTTTGCAAAGTGCTACTGAGATAGCCATTAAAATGCTTTCCTCCGAGGGATTCTCTATAGAGTTGGCCTCACACCTAAATCGGGCCATGTAGACTTTGAGCGACTCGTCCTTACACTAGAAAATCATCATGAGGTGGCAAGGAGGCACAAGTTGCTTCTTCAGGACTCGGTATTGGTCAACAAATTTCTTTTGGCATTCTTCCCAACTGTCGATGGTATGAGTCAGGAGGCGCCCGAACCATGCCTGAGGCGTTACCTCTAATGTGACGGGAAAGACGTGACACTTCACTACAGGATCGATTGTTTGAAGGTTCATTTGAGTGTTGAATGCATCCAGATGATCTCTCGGGTTGCTGTTCCCATCGTATGACAAGATAGTGGGCACTTTGAGTTTTTGTGGGAGAGGTTGCTTCTTGATCTCCATAGAAAATGGTGAGGTCTCCTCATTGCGAGGTTGATGGCTCTGAGGCTGCGGATGCTCTTCTAACCATTCGAGCTTGTGGAGGACTTCTTCCATAGTTGGACCTTGTCCCTCGAGCTGAAGGGTAGAGCTTTCTACTCGCTACAAGCCCCCCAATCACTGGCTGTCACGATCGTTGTGAACTTCTCTCTGAGCTTTCTCACAGAGCTATTGGAGTTGTGCCATGACTTCTTCTTGTCTTTGTGCATTCTGTGCTTGTGCCTGAGCAAGCACCCTGATAGTTTTAGCTAACTCTTTGATTATGTTTTTGAGTGCCGATCGAAACTGATTAAGAGTCTGTACCTCTTAAGTTTTGAGTGCAACAATGTGCTACTAAGGAACTAGAACGGTAGAACTCTGAGTCGTTCTTCCTATGGTCATTGCTGCAATGGAGACTCCAGAGAGCAGATGGGCCCCACGGTAAGTGCCAGGTGAAATTTGGTTCATACGGAAGACCTAAACTTCAGCCAACAGAGAAGAGTTCAGGGAACTAATGTTGCTTCCTAAGTATAGAAAAAGATGGACCGAGAGGAAGAAGGGAAGAGGAGGTAGCAAGTTTAATGTGATTCAGCTAAATCTGGGCGGCACCAGACCCTACGTCCACGATAGAGATTTTATTAATGTACTAGGAAATGATTTTAGCAGAGTTTCTACTTACAGAGTTTTTTGCCTCTCCCCCTCTTCTAACAAGGCAATCCTATTTATAGAGGAAGGAGGAGTTACATGCATTAATTATAAGCTACAGTTGTGTTAGATCAAGCTATAAATGAGAAAAGACAGTAAAAGACTACAAACTAGCTATTGCTGAATGTTGGCCTTAGGGTGGCCTCTTTAGGTTGGCTGTAGACTTGAGCTTGTCAGCATCTGTTACTTGGTGCTATTGTGCCAAGCGAGATGTTAGGCATCCCAAGCAGGAACTCCTAGTTTGGAGGTGTCGTGGAGACTACTGCAGCGAGCCTATTGTCGCTATAATGAGGTATCGGGCTTACGCTTGGTGATCAGCTGCTTGATGAGCTAATCTTGAGATCTTCTTACTGGGTCACTAGGTCGTTACCTTGCAAGGCGAGGATAGCTTTGAGAGGTCATCTGGATGTTCTTGCTACACCCCTGCTTCGCAATGGACTAGGTGAGGCATGCTTTGCGAGAAGGATGCCGGGACTACTTTGTTGTGCCACTTCTTACTAGGCGAAGCGAAGCTCGCTAAGTGCCTTTGGCTTGCCTGGGGCTTATGAACTCTTGAGGCTATTTTTGTATATAATAGGTCATAAGAACAAAATGGCTGGGTTTCTATGAGCATGATCATAAATTCAATTTAAAAGCTGCAATTTGACTCAAACAAGGAGAAATTGCATGACAACAGTAGAAAAATAAGGGAAGTGAATTGTAAGTCAACATCACACCATAGGATCTCAACATAACATATTTTAAGAGCTTAAACAAGCTTGAAACTCAAATATTTTAGTAGAAAACTAGTTATTATGTTATTAAACCCATTTAGTCTCAACTTTACCACAAAATCACAAGAAAAATCCAATTCGTTAACTTGCACCAATAATCAATAGATCGCAAGTAATAAACACTATAATTTACAGGGATGGAAAGAATTACTCACATGTGAACTAGAAATATGAGATCACTTCTGATCCTACCAAAAATCTTTAATATTCCTCATAAACAAAGAGAAGAGCATATTAGCTTCTTAGCTCACTCAAAGTTTTTCTTTTAGCAAACAATCATACTATTGAATTATGGTTTCATGGCAAAGAAACAAGCTAAATATATAAGACTTATGCTGTAAAACTCTTGAAAAATCACATGGGTTCTTGAAGTGAATAGTAATGTAAATAGTGATTGTAAACTTCAAAAATTCAGATCTTAAGTTATACTTAGTAAATCAATATGATTTGTCAAATTGAAGAAGAAGAAGAGAGGATTTAGTTTAAAAAAATAAGAGAAATTAATAAGAAGAGATGAATGACTTAAGGAGTGAGAGTGAGTGTAGAGAGAGAGGCTCAAGCTTGAAAAGGAAGAATGGGTTGCATGAGTTGCAAATGGGAATTGCTAAAGAGAGGAAGCTAGTCGAGGGAAGGCAAAATGGGAAAAGAAAAATCAAATCCTTAACTTTGACTTAAATTTAAATAATTCCCCTTTGAATACTTTTTCCAATTTCCTTAACTTTGAGCCCAAAATTAATGTATTCACAAATTGCCAACAACTACGAAATTTTACCATAAACTAGTTAAATTAACTACCTTTGTAATGATTATAATTTTACCCTTACAGGGTACCTATAGGCTTAGTTGGGGTTTTTTCAAAATTTTTTGGAAATTAAATCCTGAAAACACGAATTTAATTCTCTAGGCATCCATAATGGAAACTTTACTTGTCTAAAAATTCCTAAAATTCATATAATCTAATTCTAATGTATTCAGATTCCTCAAAACCCCAAATTATAGTTTCAAAATTCTCTAAAATTTCAAATTTACCTTTTTCGAAATTTTTTTTTGGAAAAGCCATTTTATATTCGGATTTAATTGGGAAAAATTTTGAGATATCACAATTATTTTGTGAGTTGAAATTTAGTTTTATGATTTATATTATATATAATTTCCTTTATTAATACTAGTTTTTTTGGCATAAATTTGATTCAACAAATGTATTAAGATTTGTTATATCATGGGTGGCAATAGGAAAAGAGTCTAATACAAAATGGATCACCTTACAAGAAAGTTTTTTGATCATATTGAATACACTTTATAATATTCTAGGTAATTTCATATTTGATTGAAATGGTTATTTCAGTTTATATATTTGATTTGTTCTAATGGCCTTGTCAACAAGGAAATATGGAGTGTAGATACTTTATAATTGTTAGCCTAGATTATTCTAAGCTACCTATTTTGCTTAGTTTTGATGTTGAAAAACAATTTTTATCTAACAATTTGTTTTAGTGTTTTTGATTTACTTTATAGGTTCAAAAGGTTCAAAGATATTTGTTTCAAGACTGAAGAGATCCAAATTTAGTTTTTAGGACTTATTTTGTTTTAATAGGATCTTTTATAAATAAATTTAGATAATGTTTATGTTAGTTTTGCTCAATGCCAAACTCAAAATTCAAATTTTTTTCAAAACCCTAATCGATATTTCCAGAAATCAAACTGAACAAAACACCCCGAATCTGGTTGGTATAGAGTGTTCTAACAATATAAATCCTAAATTGATAAGTCAACTAACCTTTTGGCTAAGCTCAGTTGCGAATGAAGGCTCGATTTGCACCAAAGATTCGGTCCACACATCCCGACTTCCATTGGTTGCTCACGTTGGAAACTACATGCAATGGCCTCAAATTTTGAGCTTCAGATCCTCACCCAAGTGCTAGCTCAGAGAAGAATCCAAATTTTTAGCTTGAAAAGTCAAAATCAGACCACAGCGCTGGAACCCTAGCAAAGCATCTCTCACTCTGCCTCTTTCCCTTTTCTTCTTCTATGTCAAAACGCAACTGTTGCAAGGGAAATGCACAAACCCGAATGACATGTCGTTTGGCCAATAGGCAGAAGCCAAAACGACATGTCATTTTGCTCCATAGAAGAAAAAATTATTTTTTTCTTTTTGGTCCTTACAATTTTAGCAAATTACATTTTAGTCCCTGGATACCCAATATATCCAAATTATGGCCATAACTCATTTTTCATTTTGTGTGTGACCCAGTAGGCCCCCGAAATGTTGGCAAAAGTTCAAAATGCTCTTCAAATCATTTAAAGGCATATAAAATTAATCTAATTAATTTTAATTAATAATTAATTTCTCTAAATTAACTATTTATGGACTTTCAACTATAAGCGGGCTCTAGCAAGCCATTATAGGTACCCAAATTTTGGTGGGAGTTATCAATGGTGACAAGGTTGTCTGTAGATGATCTCAATGCATGATTGAATCCTTCTATTACCATATTTGGATTAGTCAAAGGTATGGATAAATGTCAACCTTTATAACTAATCATGGTTTCTCAACTTTGTGAATTATTTGACTTGAATGAATC